>PYHX02000158.1:96064659-96123533 GCA_004302925.2 Cochliomyia hominivorax | reverse complement strand
TTTCAAATTTTAGTGAAAATTTCAAATTTTAGTGAAAATTCAAATTTTAGTGAAAATTTCAAAATTTAGTGAAAATTTCAAATTTTAGTGAAAAATTTCAAATTTTAGTGAAAAATTTCAAATTTTAGTGAAAAATTTCAAATTTTAGTGAAAATTTCAAATTTTAGTAAAAATTTCAAATTTTAGTAAAATTTCAAATTTAGTGAAAAATTTCAAATTTTAAGTGAAAATTTCAAATTTTAGTGAAAATTTCAAATTTTAGTGAAAATTCAATTTTTTTTCAAATTTTCTTTGAAAATTTCAAATTTTGTAAAAAAAATTCAAATTTTTTTGTCGAAAATTTCAAATTTTCTGTGAAAATTTCAAATTTTCTGTGAAAATTTCAAATTTTCTGTGAAAATTTCAATTTCTGTGAAAATTTCAAATTTTTCTGTGAAAATTTCAAATTTTCTGGAAAATTTCAAATTTCTGTGAAATTCAAATTTTCTGTAAAATTTCAAATTTTCTGGTAATGATTCAGAGAGTAAAATTTCAATTTCTGTGAAAATTTCAAATTTTCTGTGAAAATGGTAACAAATTTTCTGTGAAAATTTCAAATTTTCTGTAAAAGTTTCAAATTTTCTGTGGGTTCAAATTCTCTGTGAAAATTTCAAATTTTCTGTGAAAATTTCAAATTTCGGTGAAAATTTAAATTTTCTGTGAATTTCAAATTTTCTGGAAAATTTCAAATTTCTGTGAAAATTTCAAATTTCTGTGAAAATTTCAAATTTCGGTGAAAATTTCAAATTTTCTGTGAAATTCAAATTTTCTGTGAAAATTTCAAATTTTCTGTGAAATTTCAAATTTGCTGTGAAAATTTCAAATTTTCTGTGAAAAATTTCAAATTTTCTGTGAAAATTTCAAATTTTCTGTGAAAATTTCAAATTTTCTGTGAAAATTTCAAATTTCTGTGAAAATTTCAAATTTTCGTGGAAAATTTCAAATTTTCTGTGAAAATTTCAAATTTTGTGAAAATTTCAAATTTTCTTGTGGAAAATTCAAATTTTCTGTGAAAATTTCAAATTTTCTGTGAAAATTTCAAATTTTCTGTGAAAATTTAAATTTTCTGTGAAAATTTCAAATTTTCTGTGAAAATTTCAAATTTTCTGTGAAAAATTTCAAATTTTCTGTGAAAATTTTAAATTTTTTGTGAAAAATTTCAAATTTTTGGTGAAAATTTCAAATTTTTGGTGAAAATTTCAAATTTTGCGTGAAAATTTCAAATTTTTGGTGAAAATTTCAAATTTTTGGTGAAAATTTCAAATGAAAATCAATTTTTTGGTGAAAATTTCAAATTTTTGGTGAAAATTTCAAATTTTTTGGTGAAAATTAAAGTTTTTTTTAAAGTTTTATAGCCTTTGTTTTTAAAAAGAAGCTGTTTTAAGCTTTTTTTAAGCTTTTAAGATAAGTCGGAAAGTAAATTTTAAATAAGAATTAAAAACATTTTTTAAGATTTAACTTTAAATAGTTCTTTTTTATAGCTTTTTTCTACTGAAACGCATGATTAGCTTTTTCATGGAAAGGTATTAAAAGCTCTTACTTAGCTTTTAAAAGCCCTTAAGAATTGTTCCTTTGAAAATTTACAAAACCTTTTTCTTTAAAAAAAAGTCCAAACGTCCTTTCAAAAAGCTTTCTGAAAAAAGATTAAAAAGCTCTACCTTAAAAGCTTTAAATAGGTTTTTTTGTTAATGCTCAAAAGCTTCTAGAAAAGCTTCAAAATTCAAAGCATGGAAAGTAATTTTTTTAAAGGATATTTTGATAGAAAAGCTTTAAAAAACTTTTTCTTAGAAATACTTGTCTTCAAAAGCTTTTCTTCAAAAAAAAAAAACTTTATAAAATAAAAAGCTTTTTTAAAAACTTTTTTGAAGGCTTTTTCTTGGTATAGCATTCTTATTCAAAAAAATTTCTAAAAAAAGCTTTTTCGAGAATATTGAAAAGCTAATTTTTTTAACTGTATGTTTTTTTAAATTTCAGAAAATTAAAAAAAAAATATTAAGAGCTTTCTTAGAAAATTATTTTCAAAAGTTTTATTCTAGGAAAAGCTTAAAAACGTTTAAAGCTTAAGTTTTTGTTTAATTTAAAGAAGCTTTCATTCTATTTTCTTTAAGATTAAAAAAAAAAAATAAAAAGCAAAAAAACCTTTTTTAAGAAAAGTTGCAAAAAAGCTTTTTTGAAGAACTTAAAAAAATCTTAAACCCTTTCAAGCTTCAGGATAGTCTTTTTTACAAAAAAATGAAAAAAAACTTTGCTTGGTAAAGCTTGAAAAGCTACTTTTTTATAAAAAGCTTAAAAATCATATTTTTAAAGAAAAGCTTGAAAAGCTTGAAAAAACTTGACTTAGGAAAGCTTTTTCTTAGATAAGTTACGTCTTAAAAAAGACTTTTTTAAAGTTTAAAAGAAAAGCTTAAATAATCTTTTCTTAGAAAAGCTTTAAAAGCTTTTTCTTTGATAAGTATTCGAAATAGACCTTTTTACCTGGTTTTGCTGTTTTAGATATTTTTGAAATATTTTTGGATAAAGAAATTTTTTTCACAACAAATTTCATAAAAATTGTTGTGTTGTTGTTAATTTTTGTTGTAATTTTCAATTAAATTGCGACAACCTTAATGGATTTTCTAAACAGAAAAAATTCCGACAAACACAGATTATTGCGTTATTTCATTTTTGTATTTAATTTAAAACTTTTTTCTTATATTAAAGTCAAAAAACCAATTGGTGGCATATAAATTGATTTTTTTATTATTATGGTTTAATGATAACCATAACTAATTTTTGGTTAATTATAATAAACACGAGTTTTTTTTTAAAGAGATAAAATTAAAGACACAAAAAAATACAAATCACATAATACAGACAAAAATCAAAATTAATGGAAAAAAATCATTTTAGAAAAAAATTTTGAATTTTTGGGAAAAAAAAACAAGTTGATTTAGGAATGAACTATAAAGGAATATCCAAAAAGCTTTTTAGAGAAAACTTTTAATTTAATTAATGTTTATTTGGGGAGAAATGTAGAGTTTCATTTT
Source organism: Cochliomyia hominivorax (assembly GCA_004302925.2). Taxonomy (NCBI): domain Eukaryota; kingdom Metazoa; phylum Arthropoda; class Insecta; order Diptera; family Calliphoridae; genus Cochliomyia; species Cochliomyia hominivorax. The sequence goes on along the minus strand of PYHX02000158.1, from coordinate 96,120,468 downwards.
CTCATTTCATAAATCATTTTGATAACAAAATGATTTCTACAGTTGCTGTAAACAGAAAAATGCTATAAATACATTTTTGACAAAAAAATCATGAAAAAATAAATAAATGTAATTTGAGCTTTTTTATTGGCAAAACACAACAACAACAAAAATGTTAACAAAATATTTAAGAAATGAAGCTCCAAATCACAAAAATGTATGAAAATGTTTGAAATGGAGTTTTATGTGTTAAAAGTCTTTTTTTTCTAGAAATTAAACTTGAAAAAGAAAAGACAAAAAAGCCAAAATGGAATGAAATAAAAAAGCGAAATAAAAGATCAAATGTTTAAACAAAAATGTTAAATTTTGCCGCCAAATTTCAAAAGAAAACTACTTTTAGTTTTATGGAACATTAAATGAAGTAAATGAGAGAGTATGAGAAGAGTTCGTGTGTATGTGTAAGTAATGTTTAAATGTGTTAAATTACACTCACAGAAAAAAAACGCTTAAATAATGACGATTTGTTTTTTTATTGATTCATGATTTTAGGTTTTTTGTTTTTTCAAATTATTGTGAAGCGCAAAAAAAATAACATATTCGGCCATACCGACTCTTTAGTACCCTCCACCACAATTGTTTGTGAAGTGAATACATTATGTTCGTACAAACACAAACACTCAAACACATATACATCATATATAACACAAATTAGTTTAAAATAATGACTTTTGGCTATAACTATTTTTTCTACTGAACCGATTTAATATTGAATACATCTTACATAATATTATTGATTTCATTATATTGTCGTAATGATAATATTGGATAGTTTTTGCTCGAACTTAGAGATTGCCTCAGATATCGGTCTATATCTTTTAATATGTTGAAACCGATTTTGCTATTCTAAAATAGAAAACTTCCAAATACTCAGACAAAATTTATGTTGAGTTCTGTAAATTGTGTGGATGTAAGACAGACAGTCGGATGATAGACAGACTCACAGACAAAGCAAAATCGCCACAGATTTTGATTTAATGCAAGAATATATATGTACATTATGGAATCTTATATGATTCCCACTTAGTGTTACAAACGGATTGACAAAGTCAATAAACCCTCTTTACCACTTATAGTGGTGCAGGGTATAAAAAAAAGATCTATATTTTTATGACCACAACAACAAAATAAAAAAAGCTATTTTTCTCAAAAGTTCACTTAATTTACAGGAAATGAGTTGATTTCTTTGTAAAAAAATGTACAAAAAAAACTTTAATTTTACATCACTTTTCAGTTTCTGAAATTTTAAAGTTAATAAAACTACTTTTATTATAAAATATAATATAATAAAAGATCTATAAAATAATAATGATTTATGACAAATAAAAGCTTAATTTCCTAAAGCTTAATTCCTAGGAATCTGTTAGGAATAGACAATAATTCCAAAATAACTCTTTTCTAATATTCATACAAAAATCTATAAAATATAAAAATTAAAAAATAAATGAAGCAAACTTAACAAAAGCTTTCGCTAAAGCTTTACAATATATTAGCAAGACTATGCAAAAGTTTTTAATAAAAACAAATATAATTAAAGCGAAAAAGAAAAGTGTTAACATTAAAATAATTGACAAAAAAAACCTCAACAAAATATCTTATAAAAGCTTTCTCCGAAGCTTTGCAATATAACAGCAAAAATTTGTTAAAACTTCTTATAAATAAATAAATTGTTATTAAACAATAAATTACGTTGCTAAAATTCAAGTTATTTTTAATAAAAGAAGCTTCAATTGTGAACTTTACAAAAAGCTCACAAAAGTTTTCACTCAAGCTATTCTATAGAATGACAAAAGTTTCTAAAAGCTTTTAATAACACATAAATTGCAACTAAACAATAAACAAAATTGTTTAAATTCAAAAGCTTTTTCAATTAAAATTATCTATTTAAGAATTTCGCAAATAAAGCTTCTTTTAAAGTAAAACATTTCTTCATAACATAAAAAAAGCTTTTTCCTATTAAGAGTTTTTCAATGAAGCGTTTTAGCGAAGCTTTCTCAAATAAAGTTTTTTTTAAATAAAATTGTTATAAAGCTCTTCTAAAAATATTTCCAAAAACAGGTATCGAATTAAGCCGTTCCTGTAAAGCTGTCTTCAATAAAGTTTTCTTTGCAATAAATTTTTATTTTATTTTATTTATTTTTTTTTTAATTATAAAAGCTTTTCAATAGAAAAGCTTTCGTACAAAGCTTTTCGATAAGCATTTATAAAACGGTTTTCGGTGAGCTTTTACAAAATGTTTATTTACAACTTTTTAATTATCTTTATTAAGTATGGAAAAGCTTTCTGTCAGCTTTTAAGAAAAATCTCAATTTAAAGCATTTAGCAAAGCTTTAACAGCACTTTAATTAGGGCTTTTGTAAAGCTTTTATTATAGAATTTACACTTATTGCGTTATTTCCCAAAATTATTATTTTATATGCTTTTGAATAGCTTATGAATTAAAGCACTTTAATTTAGAAAAGCTTTAATAATGATCTAAGAAAATGTTTTTATTCGAAAATTTTAATTCAAAGCTATAAAAAATTAAGTTTCTCTTAAAGCTATTTTTAAACATAATTTAAAGTTTTTTTAAAGTTCAGTTTGAGACGCATATTAAAGCTTTATTAGAGCTTTTATTTAAACTTTATTTATAGCTTTTATTTATGCTTTATTTAAGTCTTTTATTGAAACTTTATTTAAAGTGTTTTTTAAAGCTTTCAATAAAGCATTAGTTAAAGCATCTCATAAAGCTTTTATTAAGGCTTTATTTAAAACTTTTACTAAAGCTTTATTTCAAGCTTTTAGCAAAGTTCTTATTAAAGCTTTATTTCAAGCTTTTATTAAAGTTTTTATTAGAGCTTTAATTAAAAATTTATTAAAGCTTTATTTAAAGCTTTAGATTTAGATTTTAATTTATAAACAGCTTTTTAAATAAGCTTTAGAAAATGTTTTCCTTCGAAAAGTTTAATTCAAAGCTACAATTATTAAGTTTCTATTAAAGCTAATTTTATACATTATTAAAAGCTTTTTTAAAGTTTTGTTTTAAAGCGTTTTTAATGCTTTACATAATTCGCTCATTAAAGCTTTATTTATAGCTTTTATTAAAACTTTATTTAAAGCTTTTATTAAATATATATTCCAAGCCGTATTTAAAGCTTTATTTTTAACTGTATTTAAAGCGTTATTTGCACTGTATTTAAAGCTGTTTAATGATTTTATTTATTAAATCATTATTTAAAGCTTTTACTAGTGCTTTATTAAAAGCATTTACTAAAACATTATTTAAAGCTTTTCTTAAAGATTTATTTAAAGTTTTTATTAATGTGTTGTTTAAAGCTTTTATTAAGGCTTTTTTAAAGCTTTTATTTAAAGCTTTATTTAAAGCTTCATTTAAAAATTTGAAAATCAAGCTTTCAAATTATTTTTATAACATTTTTAAACACGTTTTTTCAATAACTGAATTATTTCCCTTTTCGTACTAAATAAACTGTTAAAACATTTTTCTAAAACAATAAAATCATAAATAAATGAAATTTGACATTTATAGAAAATTATCTAATGACAAATGAAACAAAAAAAAAAAAGCAAAACAAAAAAATAATTTTCAGAACATAAATTTCCTAAGAAATCGAAAATTGAAGAAAACAATGAACCCAACATTTTTTTTTTTTTTTTTGCGCAACAAACAAATAAAAGTTATCGATTTCAAATAAATTTATTTTAAAAGATGAAGCGGCAAAAAGAAGAATGATGTAGAAAAAACAGTACAAGCTTTAAGCTTTCAGTTTATCAAATTCTCTTTAGTTTCGTTCAAGAAAACCACGGGAGGCGCCATAATCTGACATTTAAAATCAAGTTCAATATATATTTTTTTCTTTTCTGAAGAATTTTTAAGTTTCTTTCTTCGTTACTAATTGGGTCAAGTTAACTTAAACAAAAATCGAAAGCTTAAGATAAAGAAGAGGTTAAAGAAGAAGAAGAATAAGAAATATAAGAAAAAGGAAGAGCGAGCGGAAGAGAAAGAGAAATACAGACATTTAATTGGATTTACCGCCTTTTAATTAAATTGAAAGGATTTTTTTGTTTGGTTATTTTGAATTTTCGCTGATTTTGCGAAAGTTGTGAGGAGTTTTTGTCAGATCTCTTCTTTTTATTTGTGCTCGTTCTAAATTTTGAATTATAATCAAAATTAAAACAGACAATTGGGATGAAGAAAACAAGACAAAGACGGCAGCTGCACTTGTTGCCAAAACAGTTAAAAGGAAGATAAATTAAAATTTGGAATTAATTGAAATGAAACCCAGCGAATATTTTTTAAGAAGAGAAAAAAGCTTTTGATCATTTTCTGTTATAAAGTTTTCTACTGAAAATTTTCCATAGAACATGATTCTTGTAAAAGCTTTCGTTAAAATGAAAAGAAGCTCTCACTTACAAAAAAGACGTTATGTTTCTTCAATATTTTCCTTAAAAAGCTTTCAATGAAAACAAAATAAAAAATACTTTACTTTAAAAGCTTAAAAGAAAAGCTCCAAAATAAAAACAAATAAAAGAGAAAGAGAGAAAGAGAAAATATTTACTCTAAATTTTTCATATATTTTTATATGAAAAACTTTATCAAAAAGAGCTTTTAAGTAAATTATTGAGAAAAAACGTTTATATTGAAAGCAACAATAAAATGTTTCAATTTCTTTAAAGAAAAATAAGATGTGTCTTTAATGTGTTTCTTTCGAAAATTTCTTATAGTAAAAGCTTTTTTAAGAAAAGCTTTTGTTCAAAATATAAAAAAAAAAACATTTTCAAAACTTTAAAATTATTAAATTAATTTTATAATGAACTTTTTTCTAAAGATTTTTTTTAAAAAGCTTTTTAATTATGGAAATGGTTGTATTAAAAAAAAGCTTTGAAAGAAAAAAACAGGATTGTTTGATGGAAAAGTTTAATAAAAATTATTCATTTCAAATATTTTTTTATAAGCATTATTGCAAAAGCTCTGGATTACAATGTCACTTCTGAAAGCTTTTTACACAAAAGATTTCAAAGCTTCTGCTAGATTTTTCAAGACCTTCAATTTTTAATTAAAGTTGGTTTCAGAGGAAATTGTCTTTATGAAAAAACTTTGTCTTTGTATGGAGACTTTTAAAAATTTAAAAAACTTTTTGTATCAAAAATAAAGCTTTATGAAATACATATTTTAAAGCCTTGATATAAAAGCTTTTAATAAAGAAACTTTTATTTATTATAAATATTTTGTTGTAAAAGCTCATAATTTATTTAAATTAAATGTTCTTTCTAAAAGCTTTTAAGTGTCTCTGTAAAAGCCTCTTTTCGAAAGCTTTTTTTTAAAAAAGAACACTGGCTTCAAACCACCTTTTATTGGAAATCCTTGTTTAAACTGTTTCTTCTAAAAGCTTTTTTATGGAAAAAGATTTCTAAGATTCTGATAAAATTGTATAAGCTTTTTATTAAAATTGGTTTTATTTAAATACTTTTTATAGAAAGATATTTTTAAAAAGTTGTTAACAAATTTTGATTCCTAAATTTTTATGAGATGAAGACTCGTTTCAAAAACTTTTTTGGAGATTTTTTTTAAAGAAAACTTTTTTTTAGAAAATAAAAAAAAAAAATAAATAAATAAAATAGCTTTAAAAAAATATGAAAGCTTTTTAGGGTAACGTTAAAAGATCAACTTATTTAAAAAGCTTTTTTAAGAAAATTAATTTTTTTTTTGTAAATAACAAAGAGTAAAGCTTTAAATGGAAACAGCTTCTTTCAAAAGAAGAAGCCAAAGTTTAAAAGCTGTTTGTAAAAAAATCTAATTATTAAAAAAAAATTAAGCTTCTTTCACAAGATATTTAAAACAAATTATTTGGAATGTGTTTTTTAAAGCTTTCTTTAAATAAAACCATTTTCAATGTTTCATTTATAAAAGGAAGCTTTGAAAGTTTCATTGAAAAGCTCCTAATAAAAACAAGTTGTTATAGAATAAACTTTCAATATATTCGAAAATCTAAATTTAAAATTATGTACAGATAAAGCTTTTTCACCACTTTTTATAGTTAAATTTATATTCATTTAAAATAAAATTTTAAAGTTTCTTTCAAAAAAGACTTTTATAAAAACCTGCCCTAAAAGCATTATCACTAAAAAGAGACTCATTTAAAAGCTTTTTAAATATAAAACATTTTTCAGGGCTCAATTTATACAAGAAAACTTTCAGCTGTACTGTGAAAAGCTTTCGATATTTTTTTTACAATAATTATCATTTTAAATTTTATAATTGAAAAAAGTTCTTTCAACATATTGTTATGAAAAAGCTTTAAAAATATTAGTTTAATATTTGTATATAGAGCTTTTTTTCAAATTTCTAAATTATTTTAAAAATTTAAATTTATAAAAGAAAGCTTTTAGAAGTTCTTTTAAAAGTATTCCTTTATAAAGTTTGTTATTGGAAAACTTTTTTTTTAATAATTTAAAAAATACTTCAAAGCTTTTTAAAAAAGGAAATAAGGTCTGTAAATATAAAGCTTTTTCAACACTATTCAAGACAAAAAAAACTTATTAAGCTTTTAATATAAAAAACTTTCTTTAAACACTATAAAAGCTTATTGTACAAAAAAAGCTATTTTTGCCTTCAAAGTATTTTTAAGCGAAAATTAAAATCTAAGTTAAATAAATAAAGCTTTTTCTAAAACTTTAATGAAAAAGAATTTTTTAAAAGCTCTTTAGAATAGTCTTCTTCTCATAGCTTTGTTTAGAAAAAAAAGCTCCTTTTAAAAGCAATTCAATGTTAAATAACAATTTGTTCAAACAAATCTCCATTTATTGGCATTTAATAGAAAAAATCCTCCTTAAAAGCTCGTTATAGAACAAAAAGCTTCTTAATGAAGCTTTCTAACAATATTAAGTTTCTTAAAAGCTTTTTATTAAAAAATCGCCATTTCATAGCTTTTTATAGATATTTTGTAATAGAAAAAGTTTTCTTGTTCGATTCCTTTTTAATTTTGAAATTTCCCTTTTTTAAATCACTGATTTATGTCTTTTTCACTAGAAGTGATGTTAATTTAAAGAAATTAAGCAACTTTTAAATAAAATATTTATTAAACAAATATTTAATTTGACATTAATAAAGAAAAACTTAAGAAATTATTAAAGTTCTTTTTTTCTTATCAAAATGTAAAGAACTTTGCAACAAGCAAATTTACAAAATTTACATGTAAAAATATGTAAAATGGATTTTTGTCTTTTTTTATGATAAAAATGAAACAATTTTATCATTAAAAAGATAAGAATAACCTACAACCTGCAATTATAATTATTTTCAAGTAATTAAGAGCAAAAAAAATGATAAGATCGTTATGATCTGATGATGAAACAATCAAAGAGAAATTTAAGAGATTTAAAAAATGAGAAAATGAAGATAATTTGAAAGAATTGTCATTTAATTGTCTCCAATTGCAGTTCTTTTTACAATACCCTCTCTCTTAGCAGAGATCACATTTAGATCAAATATCAAGTAAAGAAATTCAATTTTTAAAAATGTTGAAAAAACTTTGTTTAAGTCGTTTTTAAGACTTTTCCATTTATGTTTGATTTCTGGCTATAATTTTCAGCTTATAAATAAATTATCGCTATTTCTTGTCTTTTCACGAATTTAATACCTTTTTTATGATTTCTAGTTTTTTGGCGTTAACTGCTGTTAAATGTAACATTTTAGCCAAAAAACACAAAAACTATTTCTCTAATTTTTGCCGCCTTTAACAAATAAGTTAAAAAACACTTTAATTTTTCTTCTGTTTTCTGTGGTTTTGGTTTTAATGGTTCGACAAAAATTTGTGCTTTTATTATTTCAATAATTTAAATTTTAACATTAAAACGATAAAAATATAAAAATTATTTTTATTTCTGGAAAAAAAAGAGCCGAAAAAATTAGACGCTAAACGTTAAGTTCACTTTGATGTGTGAGAAAATTAATATGAGCGGAATAAAACGACAAAAAAGTGACAATATTTATGGAACATTAAATTTCTTGACACAAGAAATATAAAATAAAGATTAAATGGTGGTTAAGATTTTTTAAGTTAGAAGCAAAACATAAAAAATGCTACCTAAGAAATGACTTTAAATAAATTTTAGTTTTAATAGTTTAAAAATAAAGTTTCTTTCGCAAAATTCATAGAAATATTAAATTTTTTCTCAAGGACATTAATTTGACCTTTTGTCCATAATTTTAAATAATCTAAATTTTTTCCATTTATGTCAAATTCCCTGAATGAGTGCGTTTTTATACAAAATTCAGGCAAAATTTCATAAATTTCACTATATCGCCTTTAATTTTCGATTTTCGACAAAACAATATTTGAGTTTTTATAAACCATAAAAATTTTAATAAAATTATACATGATCACCAATTAAACTCCTTTTCACATTAAGTGTATTTTTACGAAATTAATAAATTTTCAATTTTTGACAAATTGTTATTATTTATAAATAATCTTAGTTTTATTCCATTGTCTTAAGTTCCCGAAATAAATGCTTTTGCAATAAAAATTCCAGGTAAATTTTCCTAATTTTCTTTATATCAGCTTTAATTTTCAATTTTCAGCAAAAAATTATTTGAATTTTTATAAAGCATATAAATTCGATTAAAATTATATAATATCACAAATTAAACTCCTTTTCACAATAAGAGTCTTTTTTTTGCAAAATTAAAAATTTTTGATTTTTGACGAATTATTGATTTTTAAAAATAATCTTAATTTTGTTCCATTTGTCTTTAGTTCCCGAAATAATATTATTTTAAAAAAATTTATCTTTATTTCATAATATCGTTTTTAATTTACGATTTTTGACAAAAAATTAAATTAATTTTTATAAAAGATATACTTTTAATCAAAAATATGAACGATCTCAAATTAACATCCTTTTCATATTTACACCTTTTTGAGTTTCTATTAAAAAAATTGCTGTGAAAATTATATTTGATCACAATAACAAATAACTATTATGTCCACAATAGGTGATTAATTAGAAAAAACTATAATAATTTTCTTTATTTTGAGAAAAATAGTGGGTGATCACAAATAAAGCCCCAATTAAACCTTTTTATAAAACCAAAAACAATTTTTGATTTTTGAGTGAATTTTTCACTAAAATTTAAATTAAAATTTTTAATAAAAAAAATCAAATTTTGCTAAAACATTATTAATCACAAATTATGATTATTTTTACATTTTTAAATTATGAAAAATTTTTAATGGATTTCTTTGATCACAATTAATGATATTTTTCCTAATTAGAGCTTTATTAGAAAATGCTGACAATTTCTGATTTTTTAATGATTTTTAAAAAATAAATTAAATTCTGATTGAATTTTGTTGAAACTTAATTTATCACAAATAAAGGTAATTTTCTCACTAACACTTTTCTTCTTTTAAACCAGAGACGATTTAAAAAAGTGTTCTTAACAATTTGAAATATTTCAGAGATTTTGTAGAAAAATTGTATTATTGTGAAAACAAGTGATCGCATATAACGACCCTTTTCTTAGTTAAAGACTTATTTAGAAATATACAAACAATTTTTGTTTTAGTTTAAATAAATTTTAAAAGAAATTAAATGTTTTTTAATGAAATTAATTTTGTAAAAATTTTATTTATCACAAAAAAAAAAAATGTTTTCTCTTTAAAGGAAGTCAGAGCTGATTTTAAAAATTTTCTTAACAATTTGAAATATTCCTAAGATTTTTAAATAAAACAAAAAATTCTTAGTGAAAACAAAAGATCACAAATAACGATTATTAAAAATTTACAGATCAAATCAGAACAAATAAATGAAATATTTTTAATAAAGCTTTTTTTGTGAAGTTAAGAGATAAATTAAAAATGTTTCTTAAAAACTTTAAGCAAGTGATCACAAACATAGATTCTCTTTTTATTTAGAATTCAAATTTTTTGATCTTCTAATTTGCTTGAAAATTTTTGAAATCACAAATTAAGATTATTTTCGCACTAATAGCCATATCTAGGAAGTTAGAATGGATTTTTAAAATTCTCTTAACAATTTCAAATATTTCTGAGATTTTTTTATTAAATTTGTTTGTATTTAAATATTTTTGTTTTAATCTTACAGCATTTTTTATTGGTATTTTATTTAATTTTAATATATAATTTATTATTTTTTATAAAAATATTATGTTTTTAATTTTTTTGTTATTATTTTTTTTTTTTAATAAAAATATTTTTTTATTAAAAATATTTTTATTTAATTTCTTATATTAAAAAAAATATATTTTTTTATATTTTAAATATTTTGCCTTTATTTTGTATTTTTATTATCTAATATTATTTTTGATTTTTTATATTAAAAAAATTTTATTATTATTTTTTTATTAAAATATTTTGATTTGATTTTTTATATTAAAAATATTTTGAATATATTTTGTATTGATTTATTTATTTATTTATTTATTTATTTATTTATTTATTTATTTCTTGTTTTCTATATTTTTCAAAAATATTTTTAATTAATTTTTTTAATATTTTTATTTATTTTTTATATTAAAAATATGTTTATTTTATTTTTTATTTATTTTTGTTTTATTATATTAAACTGTTATATTTTATTTTTTAAAATATTTTTGTGTAATTATATTATATTTAATTTTAATTTATTTTATTTGTTTTAATATTTAACATATTTTTCTTTAAATTATTTATTTATATTTATTTTTTAATATTAATTTTATTATGAAATATTTTTCTATATTAAATATTTATTTTTTAATTTATTAATTTTTTAATTTTTTGTATTTTTTCTTTTTTCACTTTATTACAAAAATTTTAATAATTTTTTTAATTTTATTCTTATTAATTTAAAAAATATGTAATTTTTATTAATTTATTAAATTATTATATTTTTTATTTTATAAAATTTTCTTAATTTTCCTTTTTCTTCTATAAATTCACATAATTTGCACTTTTATTATTCACTTTTATTCATTTATTAAAAATAATTCTTTTTCCAGACATTGTTGTCGATCATCATGTCGTCAGTGTCGTTGTTGACTTTTTGTTGTTGTAAGAATTTCAAAAAAAAACAAAAAAAACAAAAACAAAAACAAAAATAAGCAGGAAAAACAAGCAACAATCAACAGCAGGCGGCAGCAACAACTTCAATCCCAGAAATCTATGATTTGCTTATAACAAACGAATGAACACACTGATATTTTGCTTATTTTTATATTTTCATTATTTTAGTGATTTGAGAAGGATATTAACGACGTTTGCGGGAAAGACGTGAAGGAGGGAGGAGTAGAATTTGTAGTTAAACAAATAAATTAAATAGAAATCCCAGCACGTTTTCCAGCTTAAGAAAAAAAACGCACGCATGCGTTTTTAAAACGTTTAAAGGCAAAAAGAACGTAAATTTCAATTTTAATCAATAATCATGAAAACCATAAATTATTTAAAGGCTTCATCAGTTATAAATGGAGGAAAGATTTATTATTAAGATTTTTTTCAATAATAAAATTAATCCATCAAAAATTATTATTTTTTTAAATCACAAAAAAATCAATTAATTTTTTTTTTAATTTTTTATAAAAAAAACTCAAGATTTTTTCCATATCAAGATTTATTCACTTTTTCCAATTTTCCTTCTTAGTAAAATTTTTGAAAATTATTAAAAAATCACTTTAATTTTTGCCCACTTTTCGGTTTATTTCCGCTTTTTTAAAAAGAATCGAACCGCACGCTCACGTTGTCTCATTGCAACTGTTTAATAGTTTGGCCAACAAATGTGGGAATAACTGTTAGTTGTTGTGCTCTCGCCAAAAAAAAAAAAAAAAAAACAAAAACAAAAGTTGCTCCAACTCGAAGAAATCAAAGAAGAAGAAAAAGAAGTTGGAAGAGTCATTAATTTGTTTTTGTTTTAGTTTAAATGATTATTTTGGCACAGAACTTGTTCTCATACCAACAACAACAACAATAGAAACATAACAACAACAAAATAATAACAATTCTCTTCTTTACGTTTTTTTTTTTTTTTTGTAATCATTGGGGAGCTACTCCACATTTTGTTTGTGTTGCAATTAAAACTCATTTAAATAGAATGTGTTGTGTTTATAAAACTACTAGAGTTTGACAGTCCATCAAACTTGTTTGAAGCAACCAATATGTTGCCATGAATTTTATTTATTATAAGCAACATGTTGATAAGCGAATAAATTCATTCAAATATTGAAATCAGCTGTAGTTTTTTACATACAGCTTAAATAGAGAAAAGGAACATTATTTGTGATTTTTATTAATTTTCAAGAAAATTATGTTTTTCAAAATTGCTTAAAAACTAAAATGAGCTTAATTTTTGATTTCTTAAAATTTTAATCAAAATCTAATTTGTTGAAATTAAAAAAAATCAAACAGTTTAGAAAATGTACTTATTTTGTGATCACTTATATTAATTATTTAATGTACTTATATTGAACTTTCCTTAAAACTAATTAATGAAAATTTATTTAAAACGTTGTATACTTTTTAAATTCTTAAATAAAGTTCAATTTGTAAAATGAACCTTAATTCGTGATAAATTATAATTTTTAGAAAACATTAATTTTTGACTTTTTTACCGAAAAAAATTCTTAAATCAGATTTTTTATCGTAAATAAGAAAAAAATCCAATTATGAAATTTCAAATTTGTTAAGAAGTTGTAAAATTTTAAATTAAGCACAATTTGTAAAATGGACCTTAAATCTTGATCACTTCTAATTTTCATATAAAAATATTTTTACTTAATTTAACTTTTAACAAATTTCTTAAATGAAGAAATTTGAACAAAAACACAACTGAAAAGTAAATTAATAAACAATCACAAATTAAGCTCATTTTCTTATTATGCGTTAATATTCATTTAGTTATAAAAAATACAATTTTTGAAAATTCAACTAATTTTACTTTAGTCTTTATTAATTATTAACAGATCACAAATTAGGTTGCTTTTCCCATTTTGAGCTTTTTTCCGAAAATTACAACCAATTTTAGTTTTTTTTTTTAAGAATTTTCATGAAGATATAAAATTTTAAGAAAATCACTATTGAATACAAATTATGAGCCATTTCATAAGCGATCACAAATTCATTTCATTTTCTCATTATGGCCTTAACTACGAAATTTTTGCGAATTTTTGTGTTTTAAATAATTTTTCTATCAATTTTTTATTATAATTAAAACTTTTATAAATTAAGCTTTATTTCATAACGGATCACAAATTAAGTTGTTTCCCTATTTTGAGTCCCTTCTGCAGGAAATTACAAATAATTTTAGATTTTTTTTAGAATTTGCATGAATATTACAGCAAAATGCGAATTAAAAATCATTTCATAAGCACGGATCACGAAATAAAATTATTTTGCAATTTTTAGCCATTTTCCAGGAAATTACAAAAATTACAAGGATTTTCCTGAAACAACATAATTCAAAGAATATCGCAATTGAATGCAAATTATGAGCCATTTCATAAGCGACCATAAATTAAACTTATTTTTCATTTGTAGCATTTATCAAGAAATAACTACAAAATTTCAGTTTTATTTCATTTATTTCCTTAAAACAAACTATTTTAATGAAAAAATAAATAAAAAAATTAATGATCACAAATTCAACTCCTTTTCTCAATAAAGGCAAAAACCTAAAAATTACTAATAATTTTACTATTTTAATTATCTTCTTCGTGAAATTATGCTTAAAATATTATTCAATTTGTTTCCACTTTAATTAATCTCTTTTTGTAATTATCACATTCCCCCATTTTTCTCACCCATTGAGAAAGGAATTCAAATAAATAAATAAATAAAAGTCACATAATTATGTTATTAATGTGATTATGACATCTTTATAAAATTTTATTTGTAAAAAATTTTATGTTTAAACTCAGGTTATGTTAATTTCTATTTTAATCTTTAATTCCAGAAAAAAACAAATATTTAAGAGCCAAAATAAAGTTTAAATCAGTTTTATAATTGGTCGAGAGATAAAGACAACAAAAATACACAAAAAAACGAGTGACATTTTTAATAGGAAAATTATTTAAATTAGAAAAGAAATAAAAAAATATACGAGGGTTAAATAAAAAATTGGGTAAAAATTTTTGAATAAAAACGAAATTAAAAATTTTCTAATTTAAAAAATATTTTAGATAAAATATTAACAAAAAGTCTAAAAAATATATATTTGGTTCAAAGGAACAAAATGGAATTTGATGAAACATTAAAAATAAAAAGTTCAAATAACTGCAAAACGCTTTAACTAAACTCCCATTAAAAGAATAATAAAGTTTAAGAAATATTAAAATTTTTCTAAGCGGAACGATATGGAATTAGATGAAACATGTAGAGATTATAATTCAAATAATAGAAAAGAACTAAATTTAACTTTTCTAGAGATCAGTTAAAGAAAATTTGCAAAATAGGCAAATTGAAGGGAGCGGAACAAAATGGAATTTTATGCAACATTAAAAAAATAGTTTCAAATAATGGAAGAAGCTTAAAACAACCTTTATAAACAAAAAATGAATCAAAAATTTCCAATATATAGATGAGGAACGAAGTGGAATTTAATGAAACATAAAAAAATTGGTGTACCATGCACAAATTATAGTTCTAAAAGGGCAAAACTGCCCTTTTTAAAAGAAAACTTTACAAAAATTTACCAAATAGTCAAATTTAAGGAAGAGGAATGAAATGAAATTATATGAAACACATCAAAATAATAGTTTAAAACTAAGAAAACCCCTTTAATTAATCTCTAATAGGCAAATATTAACCAAAAGGTGCCAAAGTATCGACTTTTTGAGAGAAGAAACGAAATGGAAACTAATGAAACACTAAATATAAGAAAAACTGGATCAATATAAAACATGTGGAAAAAATTTTATTCGCTTTATTTATTTTAAATAGAAAATGTTGAAATTTTATTCAATGGAACAAAATGGAAATTGGTGAAACACCAAACAAACTTAATATAAAATTGGATTTTCATTAAGAAATTTTTATAAAATTAATAAAATAATTCGAATCTTTATGTTAGACTGCAAAAAGGTAATATATGAAGATAGAGGAACGAAATGGAATTAATGAAACACTTGGAAAAAATGATAAATTTGCTTACAGAAACAAAATGGAAATTTGTAACACATTGTGAAAAAAAAAAAATAAAAATTTTTAAATTTAAAATCTAAGAATTATGTAATTAGTGAAGCGGAACATAATGAAATTTGATGAAACCCTAGAAATAAATAACACAACATTAATATAAATAAAATAAATAACAAAATCTGTAAGAAAATATAATTTTTATAGAAGAAACGAAATGGAATTTAGTGAAACATATAAAGAAATTGTCTAAAATGTTTTTTTTATTATCTTTTTAGATGATCGAGAATGCTTTTAATGGTATAAAAGTTGCGAAAAAATTATAAAATTAGCAAGAGAATGAATAGTAGGAGATGGGGAACGAAATGGAATATATATAAACAGTGGCAAAAATACTTGTAAATAACTTAATTGTGGACAAAATTGAAATGTCTATTTAAATGTTATTTAAATAGAAATTTTTAGGCAAGGAACGAAATGGAAACTTGTGAAACATTAATTTTTTTCTATTAAAATTTTAGCGCTACAAAAATATTTATTTTTCTTTTTAATTTTTTATACTTTTAAGTCACGTTTTTAGTCACTTTATTAAAATTTCTGTGTTTTTTGCAAAACAACACAAGTCTGTGATTTTTTTCCCCAAAAGAGACCCACCACTTACAATTTCCTTAAATATAAAAAATATTTTCCAAGAATTTAAGGAAAAAATTCATAACAAATTAAAAAGAAAAACTTGAAAAATATTTTTTCTTTAAAACCAAAAAACAAGTGAGGAGTGTACGTGCAACAAGAAAAAATGCTGGTATGATGCCACATGTTGAAAATACCAAAGAAAGATTACAAAACTATTTGTTTGCAAAGCAAAAAAAAAAAAAACCCTTATTAAAGTCTTTTCCTCCAAAATTCAAACTGAAAATTATTTTAAATCCAAAATGCAATAAAACAATTTCATTACAAGTCTTAAAACTAGAAAACAACGTAAATACAACAATAATAAATAAAAGAAATTATTTATTTAGTTTGAAATAGAAGAAGAAGAAAAATCCTCAACTGCACCTTTTTCTTAAGTAACCTGAGCAAAAACAACAGAATGGTATTCAATGTCTGTCTGTCCGTCTGTCTGTATGCTTTTTACAAAACAGAAAAATCTTAATAAGGACAGACGGATGGACGGACAGACAGACACTCAAACATACGAACGAAGTCAAAAAAGCAAAAACAACATAACATTCACATACAAATGACATCTTTGTAAGTTATTTATGTTTTATGTTTTTTCGTTCTTGTTGTTATTGTTGTTGTTGTTGTATGAATATTGCTTGTTGTTGGTTGTTTGCTACTCGTACGAAATTGTTCAAACAAACACAAACACTGTAATTGCAATATGTAAACTAGTGTTGTTGTTGTTGCTATTGTAACAGCAAATGAAAAAGTGTTCTGTTATGCGTAAGTTTTCATTATAATAAGATGCGTATATTCATATGAAATTATATATACAAAAACAACAACAATTATAAAAAATACCCAACAAACAATTCTCTAAATAAAATTTTTATAAAAATCTAAAAATTTTAATATTTCGCGTGAAGGGAACAAAATGGAATTATGTGGAACACGTTAAAAATGCAATTTGAAATGTGACATTTTGTTTATACAAAGAATAATTAAACAAAACTTAAAAATAAGATAATTTCTAAGAAAAGGAACGAAATAGAATCTTGTGAAACATATAAAAATTAAACTTTCAAATAAAGAAAAATATTACTTTTACCCTAAATTAAACAATAACTGTATAGAAATAATAGAGGTCTTTATTACTATAAAAATTTACTTTTCTTCCAAGAAACATAGTGGAATTTAAAGAAACACTCGAAAATTTAACTAACATACATATTTTGTCAAAAATTATATAGCAACTAATGAAAAAGTAAAAACCTTTATTTAAACCTTAAAAATATTGTTCCGAGGAACGAAATGGAATATATTGAAACACTTGGAAAATTTAAGAAAGTATAAGAAATAAAAAGAAAAATAAAAAACAAATAGAAGAAAACAGTTTAAATCCTTAATATTAATCCAAAAATATAGAATTCTATTCAGAGGAACAAATGGAATTTCATGAAACGCTTAAAAAATGAAAGAAAATAAATAAGATATTTTTAATAAAGCTCATTAAACTTTAATCAAATAATAAGACTTTGTTTTAAGTATGAAAATTGAGAAGCGGAACGAAATGGAATTTTATGAAACACTGAGTTAAGTGGAGACAAGTATTTTTTTTTTTTTTTTTTTTTTGTACAAATCCTTTGAAAAAACTTATAAAGCAATTAATTTTTTATTATTTATTATAGAAATTTCAAATGTCGTGCAAAGAAATGAAATGGAATTTTTCGAAACATAACGGAAATTAAAGATAAATATGATTTTTTGAAGTTTAACATAACAAATTTATAAAGTTACCAAAAATTTAAATTTTAGTTATATTAATATTATTTTTTATTACATAAAAACATTATTTTTTTCAGAGGAACGAAATGAAAATTTTGTTACACGAAACAAAATGGAGTTTTACGAAACAGTAAAATAATATGGATTTTATAAACAATCATATATGAAGTTAATAAAATAATAAGAATTAAAACTTTTAAGCAAAGGAACGAAATGGAAAATAATGAAACCATTATAAAAATTATGAAAATTTATGTTTACAGCATGAACAAATCATAGTTTCAATTTTGTATTAAAATATTTAGAATTTTTTTTGCAGGGGGAACGAAATGGAATGTAATAAAACATAAAGAACAATAATTTTTAATTGCAGAAACAGCTTTAACTTTAATCTAAAATAATTAAAAACAAATAAAATATGGAAAAATATAAAAATAAGTGCAACGGAACGAAATGGAATTTAGTGAAACATTGAGAAATTTCGAAAAATATATTAAGAATCAGCAAAAGTAAATCAAATGCTTTAGTTTTTTATAAAAAATATTACTGGGGGAACGAAATGGAAATAAGTGAAATATTTAAAAAAATTGATTTTAAATTGTAGAAAATACTTGAATTTAATTGCAAATTGCAATTATTTAATAAAAAATGGAAAAAAATAAGAAAATTTGAGCTAAGGAACGAAATGGAAATTAGTGAAACATTAAGAAATATGAAAAAAATATAATCATTATTTAAAAGCATTAAATATTAAATAAAATTATTTAGTTATTGATAAAAAATATATAATTTTAAATCAAAGGAATGTAATGGAATTATGTGAAACATTAAGCAAAACGATTTTTAATTACAGAAAATGCTTTAACTTAATTGAAAAATGTAAGGATATAATAAAATCTGAACGTATAAAAAATTAGAGCAAAGGAACGAAGTGGAATGTTGAGAAAAGTAAATAACAATTTTGGAACCTAATGGAGAAATAAGTTCAAATTCTAAAAAATTTTTTATTGGGTTTCGAACTTGTTTAATATAAATAAAGCCCCTTTCAGTTAAACAGTTAATGTGACAGTGTCACGTGAATTTTCAAAAGAACATGTTAAAAAAAGAACAACGACAAAATACAACGCATCACTAAATACTACACAAAAAACAACAACAACTAGAAAATAATAATAAAAAACTTAATTTAATCAACAATAGAAACAAAGTAACTTAAGTAAAAACAACATAAATGAAAGGTCTTCTTTCACATCTGAAAAAAGAATAAAACACAAGAAAATGAACAAAATGTCTATTACTCTTCTCTCTCGAGACAGAAAGAAAATAAAAAAACAACAAAAAATTACATTTAGAGCAAACGACTACCAGAAGCGGGAAAATGTGTTTTGCATAAAAGTTTTTTTAGAGATTTTTTAATTTGGAAGTTAAAGATCATAAAAAATGCTAAAATTGGAAAAAAAAACTGTAATTCCCACACTAAAACTATTTTGTATTTTTTCTCTTTTTCGATTACAACAAATCCTTTGTTTTTAGACCCAAGAAAAAATAGTAAATTTTTACTAATAAAATAACGGATATAAACGACTCAAATCTTTGATTTCTTTTATATTAAAAAATAATTGAAAACATATTTTTTCTTAAAAGAAAAATATAGCTAAATATAAGGAACCAACAAAAATAAAAATATTATCTCACTATAAATATCTTCTTTTTTGACAAACTTGCGAACAGCACACAAAAGTCAAACACTTTTCTTTCAGGGCAGGACAAGCAAGAAATCTTTATCAGATCACCATATGAGGCAAACAAAAATTTACTTCAATTTAACAAAAAAAATCTAACTTTCGTGAAAATTTCAAATTTTAGTGAAAATTTCAAATTTTAGTGAAAATTTGAAATTTTAGTGAAAATTTCAAATTTTAGTGAAAATTTGAAATTTTAGTGAAAATTTCAAATTTTAGTGAAAATTTCAAATTTTAGTGAAAATTTCAAATTTTAGTGAAAATTTCAAATTTTAGTGAAAATTTCAAATTTTAGTGAAAATTTCAAATTTTAGTGAAAATTTCAAATTTTAGTGAAAATTTCAAATTTTAGTGAAAATTTCAAATTTAGTGAAAATTTCAAATTTTCGTGAAAATTTCAAATTTTCGTGAAAATTTCAAATTTTAGTGAAAATTTCAAATTTTCGTGAAAATTTCAAATTTTCGTGAAAATTTCAAATTTTAGTGAAAATTTCAAATTTTCGTGAAAATTTCAAATTTTAGTGAAAATTTCAAATTTTAGTGAAAATTTCAAATTTTAATGAAAATTTCAAATTTTAGTGAAAATTTCAAATTTTAGTGAAAATTTCAAATTTTAGTGAAAATTTCAAATTTTAGTGAAAATTTCAAATTTTAGTGAAAATTTCAAATTTTAGTGAAAATTTCAAATTTTAGTGAAAATTTCAAATTTTAGTGAAAATTTCAAATTTTAGTGAAAATTTCAAATTTTAGTGAAAATTTCAAATTTTAGTGAAAATTTCAAATTTTAGTGAAAATTTCAAATTTTAGTGAAAATTTCAAATTTTAGTGAAAATTTCAAATTTTAGTGAAAATTTCAAATTTTAGTGAAAATTTCAAATTTTAGTGAAAATTTCAAATTTTAGTGAAAATTTCAAATTTTAGTGAAAATTTCAAATTTTAGTGAAAATTTCTAATTTTAGTGAAAATTTCTAATTTTAGTGAAAATTTCAAATTTTAGTGAAAATTTCTAATTTTAGTGAAAATTTCAAATTTTAGTGAAAATTTCAAATTTCAATTTTTAATGAAAATTACAAAATTTCTCTCTTAAGAGAAATTATCTAAAGAGAATTTATCTCTTAAGAGAGAAATTATCTAAAAAGAATTTCTCTCTTAAGAGAGAAATTATCTAAAAAGAATTTCTCTCTTAAGAGAGAAATTATCTAAAAAGAATTTCTCTCTTAAGAGAGAAATTATCTAAAAAGAATTTCTCTCTTAAGAGAGAAATTATCTAAAAAGAATTTCTCTCTTAAGAGAGAAATTATCTAAAAAGAATTTCTCTCTTAAGAGAGAAATTATCTAAAAAGAATTTCTCTCTTAAGAGAGAAATTATCTAAAAAGAATTTCTCTCTTAAGAGAGAAATTATCTAAAAAGAATTTCTCTTTTAAGAGAGAAATTATCTAAAAAGAATTTCTCTCTTAAGAGAGAAATTATCTAAAAAGAATTTCTCTCTTAAGAGAGAAATTATCTAAAGAGAATTTCTCTCTTAAGAGAGAAATTATCTAAAGAGAATTTCTCTCTTAAGAGAGAAATTATCTAAAGAGAATTTCTCTCTTAAGAGAGAAATTATCTAAAGAGAATTTCTCTCTTAAGAGAGAAATTATCTAAAGAGAATTTCTCTCTAAAGAGAGAAATTATCTAAAGAGAATTTCTCTCTTAAGAGAGAAATTATCTAAAGAGAATTTCTCTCTTAAGAGAGAAATTATCTAAAGAGAATTTCTCTCTTAAGAGAGAAATTATCTAAAGAGAATTTCTCTCTTAAGAGAGAAATTATCTAAAGAGAATTTCTCTCTTAAGAGAGAAATTATCTAAAGAGAATTTCTCTCTTAAGAGAGAAATTATCTAAAGAGAATTATCTAAAGAGAATTTCTCTCTTAAGAGAGAAATTATCTAAAGAGAATTTCTCTCTTAAGAGAGAAATTATCTAAAAAGAATTTCTCTCTTAAGAGAGAAATTATCTAAAAAGAATTTCTCTCTTAAGAGAGAAATTATCTAAAGAGAATTTCTCTCTTAAGAGAGAAATTATCTAAAGAGAATTTATCTCTTAAGAGAGAAATTATCTAAAGAGAATTTTTCTTATGATAATTTGTATTAAGAGAAAATTACATAAAGAATTTTTTTCTTAATTTTCAAAAAATATATATTTTTTTAAATTCTATAAAGAAAATTTTCCTTTAGAAAAAAATTTTGTATCGACTTTAAAAAGATTATTTCTCTTAATACATTTTCTAAAGATAATTTTTCTTAAAAGAGCATTTTCTATATCCTCTCAAAATACTTAAGACAGTATTTAACAAAGAGAATTTCTCTTAAGATGGTTTATTTTTTAAGAGATAAATAAGAATATTTTTTGTTACAGAAAATCTTGTCCTAAATAGAGAAATTTTTCTTTTCTAAAATCCTCTCTTAAAAAGTTGATTATCCCTTTTGTGAGAGTGTACAAGATCTGTTTTTGAATAGAGAGTTTTCTAAAAATTTTATTTTTGCTGTAAAACGTATCTTTTGTCAAAAAGAAAAAAAAAATATTCTTGTACTCATTTTTAATTTTGTAAATAAAAATTTTCTTATACGTTTTTTTTTCGAGACACAGCTTCTCTAAATAAAATATTTAACTCCCCACTAAATTCAACGCATCGTTGACCTATTGAACTATAAATCGTATGGAAAAAATAGACATTTTCTATGCTCTAGCAGCTTTACAACAACAAAAACAACAGCAACAATAAAATAAAAAAATGTAATAAAAGATAATTTTTGAAAAATAACATGAAATAGACATTCATACTTTCATCATAGACGAAAAAAAAAGAGAGATAAAGAATAAAATTATAAACATAAAGAATTAAAACAAAAAAGTAGAAAATAAGAAGAGAAAAAAATATTAAAAGATTTAAAGGCAGAAAAAAATATTAAAGTAAGAAAAGCAGGGTGCGTTTAAGAGAAACAGGGGGAAGACAAAAAGAGAGTTTTTTTTAACGAAAACCATGAAAATAACTGATCATAATGATATTTTACTCTTTTTGACCGCTCTTGTTATAAAATGTTTGATTCTCTTAAATAACAGCTCTTTTGGAGTTACTCTTTCTTAGATCTAACATAACCTGTTCTAATCTCTTATTAAAGCCTTTTTTATACACTTTTGAGGTTCCTTAGAAGAAAATCTTTATAAATTTTGTCTATGATTTTTCTTCCACTTGGATCTCTTGTAGTTGTTATTGTTGTTGGTTTTGGTTCTTCAACCTTAACTAACCGATGTGTTGAGGTTTAATGCCAAAATTCAAAATGTTTCTTTATAAAATCTTGATAGTAAAATTGTTGTTAAACTTTCGTTTAAAAGAAGTTGATCTAACTGAGAGAAAAAAATCTGTAAATTTATTTATGGATTTTGTTTGAATATTGGAAAATTTTAGGCAAAAAAAAGGAGAAATAAAATAAAAAAAAAACTAAGAATCAAGACAGTTAAAAGACAGCTGGGTATTGCCAATGTTAAGACAGTAACATTTGTGAAGATTTTTTCAAGGTGATAAAACATTTAACGAAATCAAATAAGAGAAAAAGAACATGAAATTATTTTTTAAGGAAAATAAAAGAAAAAGGTTTATTCTTTGCTGTTGGATGGGTTGGTTCCAGAAGATTTTTGACCTCAAGAAAAAATAATTTTCTGTAAATTTTCTTATTTAAGAGAATTTTCTATAAATTTTCTTATTTAAGAGAATTTTTCTAGAAATTAATTCTCTTATTTAAGAGAATTTTCTATAAATTCATTTAAGAGAATTTTCTATAAATTCTCTTATTTTAGAGAATTTTCTATAAATTCTCTTATTTTAGAAAATTTTCTATAAATTCTCTTATTTAAGGGAATTTTCTATAAATTCTCTTATTATTAAGAGAATTTTCTATAAATTCTCTTATTTCAGAGAATTTACTAAAAATTCATTTATTTAAGAGAATTTTCATTAAATTCTCTTATTTAAGAGAATTTTTATATAAATAAATTCTCTTATTTAAGAGAATTTTCTTTAAATTCTCTTATTTAAGAGAATTTTCTATAAATTCTCTTATTTAAGAGAATTTTTCTAGAAATTAATTCTCTTATTTAAGAGAATTTTCTCTAAATTATCTTATTTAAGAGAATTTTCCTATAAGTTCTCTTATTTAAGAGATTTTTTCTAGAAATTAATTCTCTTATTTAAGAGAATTTTTCTATAAATTCTCTTATTTAAGAGAATTTCCTATAAATTCTCTTATTTAAGAGAAGTTTCTCCAAATTCCATTTTTTAAGAGAACTTTCCTATAAATTCTCTTATTTAAGAGAATTTTTCTATAAATTCCTTTCTTTAAGAAAATTTTTTATAAATTTCCTTCTCAAAGAAAAATGATTTTTCCGTAAATTTTCTTATTTAAGAGAATTTCCTATAAATTCTCTTATTTTAGAGAATTTTTCTATTAATTTCATTATTTAAGAGAATTTTCTATAAATTCTCTTATTTAAGACAATTTTTCTATAAATTCTCTTATTTAAGAGATTTTTTCTATAAATTTCCCTATTTAAGAGAATTTTCTATAAATTCTCTTATTTATTATAGAATATTCTTTAAAAACTCTTTAAGAAACTTTTCTATAAATTATTTTTCAGAAAGTTTTCTATAAATTCTTCTTTAAGAGATTTTTTTTTTAATTTTATCTTTAAAAATATATTTTGTATAATTTTCCAAATATCTTTTTTAAAAAAAACTTTCATAGATTTTCTTTTCTAAGAGAATTTTTTATATTTTTTAATTTCCTTCAAAAAAAATTTTCTCTAGTGAAAACTCTTTTTATAAGAGATTAATTTATATGAATATTATATTAATTTTCTCTTCCTAAGGAATTTTATACAAAATCTCCATTTAGGTGGTTTTCTGTAAATTTTCTCTTTAAAGAAAATTTTCTTTATTTCTTTCTTTTAGAAAAATTTTGTGTCTTTAGAGAACTCGTCATTATTTTGATGTTTTTACATCGTCTCTTTTGAAAGATTCTCTTTGGAGAAGATTTTTTTATAAAATTCTGTTTGAGAGATTATTTTTAGTTTTTTTATTTAATTTTTCATGGAAGAAGGTTTGTTTAAGATCCTCTCTTTTAGAATTTTCTATAAAGATCAGTTTAAGAGAATTTACCAAAAGATTATTTGCAACATTCTCACTTTAGATAAGATTTACTCTCTTTATAAACAAGAGTTTGGCCATTGAAATCCAAAATTGCTTATCGAATATCTAAAAATCTATACCAGGAAGAATTATCAATCACTTTTTTAATACACGTTGTGATTTGTGAAACTTCTTTCTCGATCTAAGACTAAGGAAAGCGCTCCGGGTAAAATTTAGTTTGCTATAAAGTTTTCTCTTAAAAAGAGCACAAGACATAATATTTTCCATATAAAAAATGTTTTCCATAAAATTCTCTTTTTGAAAAAGATTTCCTAAATAAGTCGTAAATTAAATTAGCATCACAAATTACAGTTAAAATTTGTAATGCTACCACAGAAGAAGCTTAAAATAGTTTTAATGTTCAAAAAAAGGTTTATTAAGTGAAAATTATCGTAATCTTAAGGATTTAAGAGAAAAGAAAGCGTTAAATTTAGAGTTAATTTCAAAATTGTTATCTTAAAATATCGTGTTTTATTAAATCGTGGGAATTTAATAAAATCTACTTAAAACAATAGTTTAAGCAGTAAAAAGAGTTTAATTGATCATAAAATAAATTTTATTACTTTTGCGCTTTAAAATAAAAAGGGTTTTTATGTCGTTTTCTTTTTCATTTAAACCATAAAAATAAAACTTTCGGTTTCAAATCGACTTAAATTCAATATGAGTCATTTTCTCACTAATGACCAGAAATGTTGAGCAGTTGGAAGAAAAAAGAAACAATTTGTGACATTTACATTTCGTCGTTATGTCGTTTCAAAAACCAATTTAAACGAAAAAAAAATCCAACAAATGTTTCCTAAGACCACCAAATGCGATTTATGCTTTTTCGACTTTATTGTGAGCTATTTTTGTATAAAAGACAAAAAATCAAATTGTTAAGAAAAAAACTAATTTGAATATTTGTGGTTTTTTGTGATTTTGTTTTTTTGTTAAACAAATTATGTTTTTGAATGCGTATTTTAGTTTTTTTTCTCCCGATTGACATTTTTCTAATTGACAAAAAAAATACAATTTAACACACATTTATGTGTCCAGTTTTAAAGGTAAATTTGATTTTGATTTGAAATTTAGTTTTTTTTTCTGAGGTTTAGAAACAACAAAAGTTAAAAAATCTGACACAAAAGAAATAAATATTATTATTTTTGGTGTAACACAAAAATTATTGTTAATTTAGGCAAGTTTTTATGGGAACAAAATTTTTTTCAAAAAATAATTTTTTATAAAAAAAAACTTGAAATTTCGTAATTAAAAAAAAAATTGATCTGAAAAATAAAAATAAAATTTTCTCTTACTAAATTTTTCCATAAAATTCTCTTTTTATTTAAAAAGAGAAAATCCTTTAGAAAAAAAATTAAAAAAATTTTATACAAAAAGAGAATAATGAGAAAAATTCTCTTGAAAGAGAGAATTAATAAAAATATCTAAAGCATTGATCGTCTTGTGTAAATGAGAATTATTCTTTAACTTCTCTTAACGTACACAGAAAAAATTTTTACAAATTTAGACTCAAAATTTTCTTGCACTCACGGTTAAAAGCAAAAATAATATAAAAAAAATGTTATGTTCCCAAAATAGCATTTATCTCCGCCTAAAATAGAGCTAATTTTTAGAAAATCATACATTCATTTTTTCCAAAACTTTTCTTTCAGTGTTTTTATCCGATAAAATCACAAAACATTTTAAAAATATGTTACATCATGTACGTCTGAAAAGCAAAAGAGAACAAACCCACATGTGTCCCACTTAGCCGATCAATGATCTCTTACAAGGAAAAATATATAGCAGAGAGTTATTTCCACATTTTGTACTTGTGTAAATGAGAACTGTACTCTAAGAGAAAATTATCTCTTAGAGTACATGGAAAAACTGTTGACTAATTTGGACCCGAAAACGTATTTTCTGAAAGTTAAAAAAAACAAAAACAATAACATTATTTAATTATATGAGTCCATTGTTTACAAAAATGACTTTAAACCCGGCTGGAAAGAAAATTAGAAAATCATACGACTCAAACCAGACTGAGTGAATTTTCCAAAATTTTGAGAGCATGTATGTGTGAAAAAGTAAAGAGTACAGACGCACATTTGCTGCTGTTTGTCGAACTTTGATATAGAGAAAATGCTTTTAGAAAAGATACTTTATGGAACATTTGAGTTAACAGAGAGAATAATTATTCCTTTGGGACAGAAAAATAATTTTAAAAAAATCACTTTTAAGAGAAAATTTAAAAGAATTATGTAGGAAAAGAGAATTTATTTATAAGAATTCTACTATATTCGGCTATGCCGAATCTTCAATACCCTTCATCACAAATTTGTGTGCAATTTAAAACGTTTGGTTCCATAGACTCACAAAATGTGTATATAATATAAAAGCTTCTCTTTAATATATCAAAGAAACACTTAATGAGTCATAAAATTAGTTACATTTTTGGCTATAACTTGATATCCAACTGAACCGATTTTGAGAATTTTTAGAATGATAATGAAGTACATACAGCTTTATATTATGACAAAAAATTCATTACAATTTAAGGAGTTTTAATAGACAATTTTACGAAAGTCAATCGCTTGAACTGAAAGAGGTTGCATCAAATATCGGTATATATCTTTTAATATACTGAACTCATTTTAAATAGGGATCTTCTTAAGACTACATTGAATTTTTATGCCAAATTTCATAGAGTTTTGTCAATTATTATGGATGTGAAAGTGCCACAAAACAGACAGTACGACAGACGGGCACAGCTAAATCGAGCCAGATTTTGATTTGATGCAAGAATACATTGTAGAGCCCATATGAGATGATTCCTCCATTTTAGTGTAACACACGGAATTAGATAGAAAATTTTCTAGGAAGAAAAAATCACTAGAAAATTATTTTTACAAAAGAATGATGATGATGAAAAATCCTTCCAAGAAAAACATTTTTATATTTCTCTTTGTAGGGAGAACTTTTCTGGTAAGAAAGAATTCACAAAATATTCTCTTAAAATGTAGACTGACGTTTTAGAAAAATTTCTTAAAAAAAGGGGAATTTGTGTGAAAATATCTCTTAGAAGAAAAATTCTTTTATAAAATATAATTTATAGATTTTATTTTTTGGAAAATTCTCTTGAAAGAGAAAATTTACAAAACACTTTATTTTAAATTAATTTTAATGAAGACAAACTTTTCTAAAGAGAATTTTTATAAGAGAGAATTTGTTTTTGTATATATTTTAAGAGATTTTTTTCAAAGAGAATTACCCGAAGAGAATTTCTCTTAAAATAAAATATGTATTCAAAGAGAATTTGTCCTTTTCCAAAATTTGAAATTTTCAACTAAAATTTGAAATTTTCACTAAAATTTGAAATTTTCACTAAAAATTTGAAATTTTCACTAAAAATTTGAAATTTTCACTAAAATTTGAAATTTTCACTAAAAATTTGAAATTTTCAACTACAATTTGAAATTTTCTCTAAAATTTGAAATTTTCACTAAAATTTGAAATTTTCACTAAAATTTGAAATTTTCAACTAAAATTTGAAATTTTCATTAAAATTTGAAATTTTCACTAAAATGTGAAATTTTCACTAAAATTTGAAATTTCCATTAAAATTTGAAATTTTCACTAAAATGTGAAATTTTCACTAAAATTTTAAATTTTCACTAAAATTTTAAATTTTCACTAAAATTTGAAATTTTCACTAAAATTTGAAATTTTCACTAAAATTTGAAATTTTCACTAAAATTTGAAATTTTCATAAAAAATTTGAAATTTTCACTAAAATTTGAAATTTTCATAAAAAATTTGAAATTTTCACTAAAATTTGAAATTTTCACTAAAAATTTGAAATTTTCACTAAAAATTTGAAATTTTCACTAAAAATTTGAAATTTTCACTAAAAATTTGAAATTTTCACTAAAAATTTGAAATTTTCACTAAAAATTTGAAATTTTCACTAAAAATTTGAAATTTTCACTTAAATTTGAAATTTTCATTAAAATTAAAAAAATAAAAATTTAACAAGAATTAATATTTTAATTTTAAAAAATTCTTTTCAACTTTTCTAATTAATAAATATTTAAGGATTCGTTTACCTAGACGTATGATTAATATTAATTATTGAGTTATTTTACTAAAATGACTATAACTTCTATGAATATTGAAATATTTTATTAAAAAATTATACGCAAACGAAAGCCAACACTTACTGCTATTTTGTTAAAAATTCATAATTAAAAAATTTTTCAAGTTATAAGCAAAACTTGCTTATTACAAAAAATACAATGACCTACATTTTGTCATATAAATTTTTTTTGGTTTAAAAATTCCTTAAAATTTTTAAATAAAAATTAAAACTATTTTTTTTATTTTTGTTTTAATCTGAATGCTATAAAAGTCAAGTGGAATTTTCTATTTTTTTACAAGAAAATAGAATTTATGGCATTTTTCGAAAAACAAAACCAATAAAAATAGTAAAAGAAGAAAAACGCATTAACAAATCAAACATTGATTACAAATCAAGGCTACGGCGATCAATAGGAAAAAAATAGAAATAAAAACAACTTTAAACAAATATGAAACATTTTCTAAGACAAGTCGAAAGAGATATAGAGAGGACTCCTTTGAAGTTTAAATGGAAATAGAAATAAAATGACTTTATGGTTTAAACTTCTGCGGCAGACAACATTCCATTGACCATAAAAAATGTCAACAAGATTGTACCCCTCCCGCTGTAACTAACAACATTAAGGAGGGGGAGAGAGGAAAACAACAGCCGCTAACGACAATTGTAGTTTATATTTCAGGCAACAGGTTGCATTCTTAAGCAGCAACAAATAGAGGCACAAGTATAACGAAAACAACAAAAAATGGTTTTAATGATTTGAAGGCAAAAAAAAAACTAAAGTTGTAATTGCCAGCAGAATCGGGCAATTGGTCAATATGGAATACAAATCTTTAGCTGGTAATAGATTTTTTTTTGTAAAAATAATGTTTCTGTTGTTTGTAGTTGGAGTGGGATAAAAACAAATAATAAGCAACAACAACAAAAAGGGGCACCAGTCTGTCTAGAAAGGAAAATATAGATTTTAGCATTTTTTCTGTTTAACGAAACTAAATTTATTTAAACACAAAAAATTTTAAATGGATTCAAGGGAATAAAAAGTATTAAAATTGTTCATAATATTTTGAATATATTTTGTTAAAAAGCTTTAGAGATTAAAAGCTCTTTTAGCCTTCTAACATGTTCTTGTTTAAGCTTTAATAAAACCTTTATTTAAACGCCTTTAAAAATGTTTATTTTTAACAAAAATCGATTTGAAACTAATTTAAATAGCAATTTTATATAAAAAGCTCTTTAGAAGTTTACTTTCAGGAGTAAAGCTTTTTTATTAAAACATATCAAGGAATTGATATTCTTAACAAGAAGTGTTCCAAACTAAAGTTGAAATTATTATAAAAAATACAATTTCTTTAAAAGAAATTTAAAAAGCTTTTTTTAAAAAAAGAACTTTTTGTGAGCTTTTTAATTTTCTTAATAAAATAAAAGCTCTTAAACTTAAACATATGTTACCCAAATTGGTTAAAATATCCTAACAAGTTTTTTGATTAACTAAATAAATTTAGAAAATAAACCTAGAGCGTATGATTGATATTAATTAAGGTGATTTTTTATATTATAGTCCATAACTCAAAAACTATTTCTGATAAATTAAAAAAAATCATGGAAAATGAAAGCTAACACTTAAAGTTTTCCTAAAAAGATAATAAAATTTTATATAAAAATTTTTAGTTAAATAACTTTTTTGTTTAAATTTTAAAAATATTAAAATAATTTTCAGTTAAATATGAATTCAGTCCATAACTCTGAAAACACTTGAGATAAATTTCTAAAACTTATGACAAATGAAAGCTAAAATTTAACGCTTTCCTTGGAAATTATTAAAATATTAAAAAAAAATCACTGAAGAAATGTTTTCCTCAAAATTTCAAAAATATATTTTTAAGTCAAATTTTTTTTTCTACTTTTTCACATTTAAGTCCATAACTCTGAAAAGACTTGAGATAAATTTCTAAGACTTATGGCATGTGAAAGCTAATACTTAAGGCTTCGCTTAAAATTATTAAAATTTTATTATTAACACTTTCACAATAGAATTTTTTTGTTCAAATTTCAAAAAATCTAATTATTTTTAAATATTATAATTTTTCATATTTTTCCCTATAACGCAAAAACTATTGATGATAAATTCATTGATATATATTGGTAATGAAAGCTTATACATTATGGTTTTCTAAAAAATTACAAAACTTTTATTTAAAGATTTTTAATAAAAAAATTTATCGAAATACAAAGACACTTTTTCAAAAAAAGTTCTAAAATTTTTTTTAAGAAAATTTTTTGCTGGACACTTTCCATTTTATTTTTTAACTAAAACTTTTTATATGAAATATGTAAAATACCCCATTTTTATTTTAATATTTTAGCAAGTTTTAAATTAATTCAATAATTAAAGAAATATAAATCTAGAGCGTATGATTAATATAAATAAAGGTAATTTTTTATATTTTAGTCCATATTTCAAAAACTATTTGTGATAAATTCATAAAAGGCATTGCAAACGATAGCTAACATTTAAGGCTTTTATATGGAATTATAAATATTAAAAAAGAAACATTTGAAACTAAAGAAATTATATTTTAAAAATCTAAAAATATTTTTCGAAAAATTTAAAATTTTCAGTTTTAATACTTTTTTTCTAAAACTAAAAAAATATTTATGATAAATTTATTATGCCCACTGAAAATGAAAGCTAAGACCTTAGATTTTTTGTATAAAAATAAAAGTTTTCTATATAAAAAATTATCACTAAAAAAATGAGTAAAATTTTAACAAAATTTCCTAAAAAAATGTAAAAAAAAATTATTTAAAAATATTTTTTCTCTTCCTCTTAAATTTGAATCCCCCTATTATTTGCTTTTTTTTCAAAAGTGATTTCAAATTATTAACCACTTTAAATTGTGACACATAAAAATTAACAGTTCATATATTTTTTTATTTTATTTTAAATTTATATTTATTTTTGTTCATTTAAAAAGTTAATGGCAAAATTGTTTATTATTTTTTTTAAGATAAATAAATTTTAAATAAATTGTTTGTAATAAAAAGGTAAATTATATATAAAAAATATATATTTTTTAAATTTATGATTTTTAAGATTTAAAAAACTTTGGAGGGAAATAATTTATATTTTGAAATTATAAAAACAGATTGAAACGATTTATGATTATTTTTGGCAAAAAGACTTTATTTAATATTATTAAGAACATTTCGAATTTTATAAGAAAAATAATTTTTAAATAAAATTAAAAATAAAAACTGTATTAAAATTCACTTCTCTAAATAACTCTAAATTAGTAGAAAATGAGATTGAAATCAAAATAAAAATAAAAATACGAATAAAAACTTAAAAGTTTATAAAAATTCCGTAATTATTCAAATTTTAAAGAAAACTGGGATTTTAAAAGCTGCCATTTCAGACTAAAGAAAATGTTATTTTTTTTAAACCCCCATAATTCCAATATTAAATAACTTTTCTCATTAAACTCCTTTCTACATGAAGCTTAATTAAATAATGTTTAGGATTTTAAAATAAAAATTTCTATATTTTTAAGGATTTTAACAAAATTATGAAAAATATTAATTTTGCCCCACTGAACGTATGATTGATATTAATTAACATTTTTGTAAATAACTCCCTTATTAGGATTGCTATGAAATTGAAATAAATTTCACATAAAAGCTTAATTTAAGGGCTATTTAAAAAAAATAAATGGATTGAAATAAAAATATAGAAACATATTTTTTTTTACATTTTTTCAAATTTTAAAAAGTTTTTTTTTCAGATTTTCTTTTATAACTTTTATAAATCATTAATGTTTTCTTTTAAAAAATATAAAGTTTTAAAGCTATATTTTTTATAAATTCAAATTTTAAACTTTAATTCCTTAAAAAGAAGTCAAAATATATATAAAAGAAGTTTGAAAAAAAATCCAAAAATTTATTTTTTTATAATTTTTCTTATTATTTTTCATCCCAAAAAATATTGGGTTAAGAGCAGTTTTAAGTTATGTATTTAAATTATTATTAAAATTAAAAATATTTCATTTTTTACAATATTTTCTTATAAAAAAAATTATTTCAAAAATTGTTTAACCTCTGGCGTATGATTGATATTAATTCAAGATTTCTTTAATAATTTTGTTAGTTTTCAAAGGATTTGCTTAAAATACGTAGCATTAAAAAGCTAAATTTAAAAGCTTTTAAAGAAAAATAATTCGTAATTAAAAGAATTAAAAAAAACCTTAGTAAAATTAAAAAAAATCAAATTTTTATATTTTTAAAAATTCTCCTTTCCAGTTTCATTTCTGATCTATTTTGGGATTATGGTCTTAATTTTTTATGTATTATCTCAAAAGAGAGATTATTTGTGACTCTTTAAAGTATATATTCTAGAATCATATCATAATCAATGAGATTTCAATTGAGTCCGTCCGTCTGTCTGTCCTTCCTATGAAAATTAAGTTTCTAACTCACTCATCTCCAAACGAATAGTCCGAAACGAATGAAATTTGCGCTTTTTATTTGTAAAAGTCTTCTCCACATTTACGTTTAAAATTGACCAAATTTGGTTCTTAACAAAAAAATTATAGACCGATATTTGAAGCCATCACAAAACTTAAAAAAATATTTGTTTTAATATTTAAGCCGAATTTCAAAATATTTATCACATAATTAAAATTATTATGGAACCAGATTATAGACCTTAAGGTCCACTATTGATTCGAAAAACATGTTCTTTAAATTTATGGGATTTTAATAAAATTTTGTCTTAAACAAAAAACATAATTCTTGGTTTTCTTTTAATGTTTCTTATGACTTAAGACCTTTTGTGTTCGTGTCTAATGTTTGAAAAAAATAGTTTTATTTTAGATCTTTTTTTTTGGTTCTTGTTAAAAAATGTGTTCTATATGTGCGTAAACTTGAACATAAAGTTAAAATTACCTTTTGTTCATATAAATTGTCTTAAAATCGCCTTGAAATTTAAAATTAATTTTTTTTTCAAAATATTTTTGTTTAAGAAATAAAGTTCTTTTTTCTTTATACAAAATATTAATAAATTAATTTAAGGGAGGGGGGAATTAAAATAAATCTCCCAAGTGATATTTGAGAGAAATTTAATTTTTTCATCAATTTCTTTATTTTTTTCTAAAACTCAATATTCAATTACTTTGAAAGTGTAACACATTTCAAATCTGACATGTTTGATGTTGCTTGCAACCTCCTAGTGTTACCAGATATTTGATATTTTTCCAGTGTCATCTTTAATAGAAGAAGAAAAAAAAATACATACATTTCTTTGAACCGTTTGTTTATAATACGTGTCTAATTTTTGCTTTATTCTTCTTTTTAAACTTTAACTACTGTCAACATAATACCCTCCATAGAAATAAGCAGAAAATCAAACAAAAAGAGTATGTCATGCAACAATGTTGAACTAGTTATTTATTTGACCATAGAATATAGTTCATGTTTAAAACAACTACAACATACTTTATAATGTAAAAAATGCTATTTTTATTTTTTTTTTTTAGAATAAAAACCTTCATCCCATTTTATAAATTTAATTACAAGTCATTTTCATATTCATAATTTTAATTATTGTCTTAAACTTACTTGACACCTGAGTGTAAATTATGTGTTTTCCAAGTGGTTTTATAAAAGCTATTTTATGTCAACTTTGATATTTACCAAGACATTATAGATATCATGAAAAAAATATGAAGAAAAAAATTATTAAAGATTTTGTTGGCAAAATTATTTTTTTCCAAAGACAAATTATTTTCAAAAAATATTATAAAATATTTTGAAAATTCTTTTTAACTTGAAAACTTTATAAATATATAGCTTCAACACTTAGCTTTCATATGCATTTAATTTTTTCAAAATTCCATAAAAATTTTTTTAAATTATAAATAATTTTAAACAAAAAGTCAATAATTAATATTAATCATACGCTTAAGGACATTTAATTTTTTTTCCTAATTTGCAAACAAATTTTAAAGAAAACCTAAAAGTATTTTCATCACAAATGATAAATTGAAGATCTTTTATTTTGATTAAAAAATTAAATTAAATAGTTTTACTTCATAACAAATTTTAACTAAGAGAAAAGGATTTTTTTTTTAATAATAATAAATTTTTTTAAATAAAGCTATAAGTTTTTAAAATTTAAAAATATCCCATATATCTAGCCTCAAGTCTCAGCTTTCATATGCATTTAATTTTTTCAAAATCCAATAAAATTTGTTTAAATTATAAGCAATTTTAAAAAATAGACAATAATTAATATTAATCATACGCCTACGGGCAATAAAATTAAATTTTTACAATTTACAACAAAATGTTAAGAAAAAACTAATATTATTTTAAACACAAATGATAATTTAAAGATTTTTTTTAATTTGAAAAGAATAAAAAAAATTTCTTGAGATGAAAAAAAAAATGTTTAATTAATTTTAAATTCAAAAAAATTTTTAAATAAAACTATAAATTAATAATATTTAAAAATATTACAGGTATTGAGTTTCATGTCTTGGCTTTCATATGAATTTACTTTTTTCAAAATCCGATAAAAACTTTTGGTTTTATAAGCCATTTCTAAAGATAACAAATAATTAATATTAATCATACGCTTAGAGGAATAAAAATTAATTTACTTATTTATAAGCAAATTTTCAATGTAACTCAAAAATGTCTACTCTTTACACTAAAGTTTATAGATCATTTAATTTAACTAAAAATATATTTACTTCTAAAAAAATACTTTTTTTAAGAGTTTCTTTCTAAATAAAATTTAAATTTCTAAATACTTCAAAAAACATAAATTTGACATACAATGAATCCAAAAAAACATCTATTATTTAGCTTGAAAACTTAGTTTTCATATAATCCTTTGTTTTTGAAAATCGGTTTACTAGTTTAGAAGTTAAAGACATTTTTATTAAAAATCCGATAATTAATATCAATCATACGTTCAGGGGTCTTATAACAATTTACTTTATTTTTTTTGCAAAATTTTGTTAAAAGACCGAACAAATTGAAGCTTTTAAATGATAATTTAAAAATAGTTTTATTAGATTTAAAACAAATTTAAGTAATTTTTTTAACGTAAACAATTTTTAATCAAAAGAAAAAATTTGTTTAAAAAATTTTCATTTTCTCTTTAAATATAAAAATTTTCAAAGTTTATTCATGCTAAACCAAAAGCTTTAACTTCTATAATTTTTGGAATTTTTAAAAATCTGTTAATTAGTTTTGAACTTATAGAAAATTTCTTTAATTAATATCAATCATACGTTTAGGGGGTCTTATAACAATTATTTAGAATTTTTGCAAGATTTTGTTAAGAGACCTAAAGATTTTATAATTTTAAATGATAATTTAGGTTTCATTTTATTATATTATAAATAAAATTCAAGTAAATCTTTTATAGAAAAAACAATTTTTCAGGAAAATGAAAAACATTTGATTTTTTTTCAAATTATAAAATTTTCAAAAATTTTTAAAAAATATTTCTTTAAGAGAAAATTATAATTTTTGTCAATAATCATTAAAAGCACAAATTAAATTATAAGAAAACATTTTTTGAAAATTAAATTATTAACTTTTACAGTCTTTAATTTTAAATCAAAATTAAGATTTTTGAAATTTAAAAATTTTTTTTTCCTTAACAAAGAAATGATTTTGAATGAGATTTTAATATTTTGTGAAGGTATTTTTTTGTATTTAAATTCCAATCAAAATTTGTAATCAAAAATCTGATTTTAAATTTGATTTATTTGAAATCTCTTCATTCAGGCATTTAAAGTCATTATTACATCATTATTTTGAAAAATAATAAAACTAAAACTATGAAAACCTAAAAAGAGGCATTAATTCAAAATATTTAATCATTTTCATTATTTTCTACATTTTTAAATATTTTTTTGGATTATTAACATGTTGATAAAATTCAAAACTCATCTGTAGTTCATTAAAGTCAAAACATTTGTTATCAATACGAAACCGATTAAAATTCATTCATTTGTATTCTAAAACATGCATTTTCATCCGCTTTTTTTTAGTTTTTATTGTATTTGTTGTTTTTTATTTTTTTTATAAAAATAACAAAAATATAATTAAAACAATTATAAGACTTTTTTACTCATCTCATAAAGCTGAAAATTACAAAACCAATTCATTCATTTCAGTCATTTAGATGAATATTTAATACGTTATTTATGAATTCAGGCGGTAAATTTTTCTATGAACACTTAGTAGAGAAAAAAAAACTATAATTATAATTGAAATTATTAACACATTATCATGTAAAAGATTAGAAAAAAAAATATAAACAAACAAAAACTTGATGTAAATGAAGTGAAAAGAATTGTTTAATAATTCTAAGAATTCAATCTCTTACAGCAGAAATAATTGTAATGAGGAAACACTATATTTTTTTTTTATAAAAAATAGATTAATTGTTTAATTATGTCCGATTTGTCTTATTTAAGCATAATAAAATTTAATCAAATATTAAACAATTTCTTAATTGAATTTTTTATTAATCATTTTCAAAAAAAAAAAAGTCTTTAAAAAATCTCGAAATTGAATTATTTCTGAAAACGATACATTTCTCACATTTACTGACATAATAACTGAGAGTCTTTATTTTCTTATAAAATTAATTTAAGACAAAACCAAGCAGAATTTTTTCAAATTATAAACAAATTTTCAAAAAATGCCAATAATTAATATTAATCATACGTTCACTTTATTGCAAAAGAAATTAAAAATTATACTATTTGCAGTTAAACCAGACTTCTAAAATCCTCTGAGATAATAAAAGAAAAGTCTTAGCTCTAAAATAAAACCAATTTGAAGAAAATCTACTAAGAAGTTTAAAAGTTATGGGCAAATTTTCAAAAAATGCTCATAATTAAGTTCAAGTAACAGAAATAGAAAACATAGAAAAAAGAAAATTAAATTTAAAAAATTTTGTTTTAATTTAAACAAAACTTTCATATAAAATTGATTAAAATAAAATCCATTAAGAATTTCAATTGTTAAGGGAAAATTTACAAAAAAGATCAATAATATTGATCATGCGATCACTTTCTCTCAGAATATATTGAAAAGGAAATTATTTTTTATTATGCCAGATTTCCAAAATCCTTTGAAATAAATGCTCAACTTTAAAATAAAACTAATTTGAAGAAAATCTAATAAGAACTTTAAAAATTATGGGCAAATTTGCAAAAAATGAC
Organism: Cochliomyia hominivorax; assembly: GCA_004302925.2. Taxonomy (NCBI): domain Eukaryota; kingdom Metazoa; phylum Arthropoda; class Insecta; order Diptera; family Calliphoridae; genus Cochliomyia; species Cochliomyia hominivorax. The sequence goes on along the minus strand of PYHX02000158.1, from coordinate 96,082,538 downwards.
AATAATTTATATGCAACCATGCATTCAGGTCACAATAAATAGAAAACTATAAAAAATAAAGCATTATTTAATTTTGAAGTACTTAAATTAAAGTCTTAGCTTTCATATAAAATTAATTTCAAGAAAATCCATTGAAAACTTTAAACGTTATGAGTAAATTTGCAAAAAATGCCAATAATTAGTATTAATCATACGCCTAGATGACTAAAAATAGACAAATACTTAAAAGAAACCTAAAAAACACAAAATGCATTTCTAAGGAATTCAATTTTTTCATTTTTATTTTTTGCAAAAATCTGTAATTCACTATTATTTCTTTTTAAAACCACTTAACAAGAAAATAAGGAATATCTGTGATCTTGTGAAAAAAACTAAAATCGTATCTAGTTTTTTTTTAAACGTCTTCAATTAGGAAACTAAAAGTTATTTAAATTAATTTTAATTGCAAATTGAGAAAATAACTAAAATTTGTGATCTTTTGAAAAATTTTATTGAAAAATTAAAAATTTAGATTAATGTCATAAATAAAACCTTAATTTAATCAAAAAATATATATTTTTTTAATACCAAAAATTAGATTTTATTTCAGAAGTTTTTATTGTTCAGAAAATAACAAAAATTTGTGATCATTTTGAAAATTCTTGATAAAAATTCCTAAAAACCTCATTAGTTCTTTAAATAAACTTCATTATAGCAAACTAATGAAGATCTGTGATCAAATTAAGTCCTCAAAAATAAAGTTCTAATCAAGAAAAAAGAAAATTTAGAAATACAAAAATTGGTCATAATTTATGATTAATTACGATTTTTCCCCTCTTAAGAAAATAATAAAAATCTGTGATAATTTGAGAAATTTTGATTAGGAAACCTTGAAATGGTTTTGATTCCATAAATAATGATTTAACTAAGAAAATGAAATTTCACAAAAAAGACTCAAATTTCCTTTAGCTCCTTAAATCAGTAACTAATCAAGAAACTAATGAAAATTTATGATCATTGAGAAAGTTCAGAATAATCACAGATTTTCGTTTATTTAGTAATTTGTTTCTTATTTAAAAAGTCAATAATGTCAAATTCAGTATTTAAAAAAAAAAAGAATCACAGATTTTGATTATTTGCTTGATTGAAAGTTTAATTAAGGCATTAGAGACAATTTTAAGGTTATATAAATTTTAGCGAAATTGAATCGATCTGTCTGCCTTTCTGTCTGTCCGTCTGTCTGTCTCTGCCTTTATCTATCTCTCTCGTTATCTCTCTCTCTCTCTCTCTCTCTCTCTCTTAGTTTTTAAACTTTTTTAATAAAAATCTGATTCGATGTGCAAATTTCTAACTGTCTGTCTATCTGCCTAATTGACTATTCAGTTCTATCTGTCCTGCCTTCCTTCTGTCCTTCTGACTTATATTCCAAATTCATTAAAACCTTTTCAAATTGTTTATTTTAAAACCAACAAAATCTATTCACTATAAAGCAAGTTATAGACCGATATCTGAGAAAACACAAAATTTTAAAAATGATAAATTTTCTCGCCAAAAATTAAAAATTTTAAAATGATTTTTTTTTCATTCATTTTCTCATCATTCTTCTATAAACAACTGTAATTGTGGAAGATTTGACCCATTTTTTTCTTATAAAATCTAAATAACAGAAAAAATCATAATTTTTAAAAGAAATTTTCCTCAATTTAACAAAAGATGAAATACTTGATCCCTCAAAATATACAAAAATACATTAAGGTAAAAATATATTAAGTAAAATGATTAAATAAATTGTATTTTAATCTCAATTACAAGTGGTTGGCGGTTGGAATCGATTGGCGTACAAAACAACCTCGAAAATTCAAATCATAATTAAGCCAAAAATTTTGGAAGATGGAAAAAAAAGAAAGCACTTGAAATTTAATTTATGGAGAATTTTTAAAGTGAAGAAAACAAAAACAAAAAGGAAAAAATAATTCTTCTTTTTTTTCAAAATATCAGACACCAGAAACAAAAATCTCAAACGTACAGATTTAGTGGTGCAGCAGGTCAATTGCTGCACGTCTTAGCGATTCAAGAACACAAGACAAAAAGAGAACAAAAAAAAACGATCATCTGCTTTTAATTTTCGAAAAGATCAATAACGCATACGAGAAAGTAAAAAATATAAAAAAACACACACGCACGCACGTTTCATAAGATTTGAAATAAAAAAATATTAAATTGAAAAACAATTTAAAACTAAATTGTTTTTAAAACGATCGTTATACTTAATTTCGAATTTATTAAAATATTTAAGAAATTTTTTAGCAAAATAAAGAAAAAAACTGATCTTCTACTCACCCCCACAACCATAAGATTCCTCTTTGAGTCCAAAATATCCTTCTTCACATTCATTACATTTTAGTCCTTCAACACCAGGTTTACACTGACATTGTCCATTATCAGGATCACAATTATAAGGTTCTATGGCACCCCATTCATCACAGGCACAAGGTGCACATTTAAGATCAAGTTGAGCAAAACCTTCTGCACATTCATCACATTTTTGTCCACTATAACGGGGTTTACACAAACACTGACCATCGGTACTATCACACACCGAACTGTCAGAACCTTCGGCAAAACAATCGCAAGGTTCACAACCTACCGAAGGATCACCCCAGAAACCCATTTTACAACGTTCACAATGCCAACCCTCAGTGTTGCCTCTGGAGAGAAAAGAGAGAAAATAAATTAAAAAACTCCCCAGAGAATAAAGTCTACTCCCCAGAGAATAGACTAAAGTCTATTCCCCAGAGAATAGACTAAAATCTATTCCCCAGAGAATAGACTAAAATCTATTCCCCAAAGAATGGACTAAAATCTATTCCCCAAAGAATAGACTAAAGTCTATTCCCCAAAGAATGGACTAAAATCTATTCCCCAAAGAATAGACTAAAGTCTATTCCCCAGAGAATAGACTAAAGTCTATTCCCCAAAGAATAGACTAAAGTCTATTCCCCAGAGAATAGACTAAAGTCTATTCCCCAGAGAATAGACTAAAGTCTATTCCCCAGAGAATAGACTAAAGTCTATTCCCCAGAGAATAGACTAAAGTCTATTCCCCAGAGAATAGACTAAAGTCTATTCCCCAAAGAATAGACTAAAGTCTATTCCCCAGAGAATAGACTAAAGTCTATTCCCCAGAGAATAACTAAAGTCTATTCCCCAAAGAATAGACTAAAGTCTATTCCCCAGAGAATATACTAAAGTCTATTCCCCAGAGAATAGACTAAAGTCTATTCCCAGAGAATAGACTAAAGTCTATTCCCCAGAGAATAGACTAAAGTCTATTCCCCAGAGAATAGACTAAAGTCTATTCCCCAGAGAATAGACTAAAGTCTATTCCCCAGAGAATAGACTAAAGTCTATTCCCCAGAGAATAGACTAAAGTCTATTCCCCAGAGAATAGACTAAAGTCTATTCCCCAGAGAATAGACTAAAGTCTATTCCCCAGAGAATAGACTAAAGTCTATTCCCCAGAGAATAGACTAAAGTCTATTCCCCAGAGAATAGACTAAAGTCTATTCCCCAGAGAATAGACTAAAGTCTATTCCCCAGAGAATAGACTAAAGTCTATTCCCCAGAGAATAGACTAAAGTCTATTCCCCAGAGAATAGACTAAAGTCTATTCCCCAGAGAATAGACTAAAGTCTATTCCCCAGAGAATAGACTAAAGTCTATTCCCCAGAGAATAGACTAAAGTCTATTCCCCAGAGAATAGACTAAAGTCTATTCCCCAGAGAATAGACTAAAGTCTATTCCCCAGAGAATAGACTAAAGTCTATTCCCCAGAGAATAGACTAAAGTCTATTCCCCAGAGAATAGACTAAAGTCTATTCCCCAGAGAATAGACTAAAGTCTATTCCCCAGAGAATAGACTAAAGTCTATTCCCCAGAGAATAGACTAAAGTCTATTCCCCAGAGAATAGACTAAAGTCTATTCCCCAGAGAATAGACTAAAGTCTATTCCCCAGAGAATAGACTAAAGTCTATTCCCCAGAGAATAGACTAAAGTCTATTCCCCAGAGAATAGACTAAAGTCTATTCCCCAGAGAATAGACTAAAGTCTATTCCCCAGAGAATAGACTAAAGTCTATTCCCCAGAGAATAGACTAAAGTCTATTCCCCAGAGAATAGACTAAAGTCTATTCCCCAGAGAATAGACTAAAGTCTATTCCCCAGAGAATAGACTAAAGTCTATTCCCCAGAGAATAGACTAAAGTCTATTCCCCAGAGAATAGACTAAAGTCTATTCCCCAGAGAATAGACTAAAGTCTATTCCCCAGAGAATAGACTAAAGTCTATTCCCCAGAGAATAGACTAAAGTCTATTCCCCATAGACTTAAGTCTATTTCCCAGAGAATAAAACAAAAAATGTACTCACTCGCAAATAATGCATTCTCCCGTAAAGACATCACAGGGACCACCATCACAATCGCAGGGACGACATGATGAACCCAACTCTGTTGGTTTACCATAATAACCATCATCACACATTTCACAATGATCTCCTGTGTAACCAGGTGGACATTGTGTACAAATATATTCGGTATTTTCCACCACACCATACACAGGGTTGATGTCCATGATTGCATACGATTTTAGTTGGCAACTGGGTGAGAAATTATTACTGGCAGCCAGTAGAGGGCAGGCACAAGGTTTACAATCGTGGGGAGTACCATGTAAAGGGTTGCCATAATAACCACGTTGACAGCGCTCACATCTAAATGGGGATTAAAGAAAAATAAGTTGTGGAAATTAAGTTGAATTTCTGTGGTGGTAAATTTCTCACATTAGCGAAGTTTCAAACCAATCAGATAATTTTATCCAACTCACCTTTCACCATATGTATTATGCATACAGTTGCCACAACCACCACTTTGTAAATCACAAGAGTTCGAATGACCATTACAGGGACAAGGTTTACAGCGTTGCACTTCATGATGATCGGAGGAATTTTCATAAATCGTTATATAACCGAAATCACACGATTCACAAGAGAGTCCGATATAACCAGAGGGACAAATACATTGTTCCACATGTGTCGAAGGAGGTCCAGCCAATTCCAAACCTCCTGTGTAAATAATTACGCGCTCCAAATTGGTTTCAACTTGATCGGTATGAAAAGCAGCTCTAACTAGTAGAGCTTCCAAGTTGGTTAAAACTGAGAGGAATTGAGGTCTGGAGACTTCAGAACCATGATATTCATTACGTCTTAAACGAGTCTTTATATCTTGCACGGCAGCTGGCACATGATACCAACCTGTTTCCTCTAATGTTATATTAATGGTGGCAGCCGAACCTCTAGTGAACTCTTCATCTCCGTAAGCGATTTTTAGGCCATTTCTGCCAAACAAAATAACATTGGGCCCCGAGGTTGGTTTGCCCGATGTATCACCTCTAATGGTAACCCAATTAACCTGAATAGACAAACGTGAGCCATAACTTGTCAAACGATTACCCAAATAACCCTGAGGTGCCTGCCAATAAATGGCTTCAACATCGGTTAAATCGAACATGCCATAGCCTAAGAAATTGGTATCTGCATCCAAGGCTGGTATGGCCACTTGAGAACGAGTTATATCAGTTATCTTCCAATCATTCAGAGTTTCAAAAGCCAGAGTCGAGAGTTGAGCACTAGAGCATTTTGCTTCCAAACCCGAACACCAACAGGGAGTACAACCTTCAGGATTATCGGCTCTTAAATCATAAAACCCCTCTTTGCATTGATTGCAGGTGTCTCCCTCTACATTGGCCTTACAAACACATATGCCGGCACACTCACTATCCGGCAATGTTCCCCGAGAATCACACTCACATTTACGACATTCTTCTCCATAATAACCCGGCAAACATACATCACATTTTTCACCTTGAAAGCCCTCACGACAAAGACAAGCTCCTCCCTCGGCATGACAAAAGCCAGTGCAACCTTTACCTTGACATTCGCAGGGTTGACAGGGTTCGGATAACAGGGATCCTAGAGGTCTATAATAACCATTCAAACAAAATTCACATTCATTTCCAGTGGTGAAATGTTGACAATCTTGGCATATTCCTCTCTCGAGAAAACCGTCATAAATACAGGATTCAGCATGATCATAACATTGACATATTTCACATTCATGGGACTCTTTCATGGTACCATTCCGAAAGGGTTTGTCTTGATATAGAGGACAACACTGGCCACAATCATTGCCACAAGTATTATGTTGACATTCACATTGCAGAGTGGACTCTAAACCGGAAAACTCCTTTTGTCCTCTATATTTTTCAGCCAATTCTTTTGTCCTCTCCGCATGACCATGACAATCTAAACGGGCACTTACTCTGATTTGTTTGAGAGAATAAAAACTTCGCTTCTCCAGAGAATGTGCATCCAATTGCCAATAGACACTATTATCCAAATTCGCCGTGGAATGCATTCCCTGGAATCTAATGCGTATATAACGAGCGGTAATAAAATCCATTAATTCGGCAGATTGTTCCATGGCTCCTGGACGATTTTTTAGCAAAGACACATGTAATTCACCATTTTCGAGGGGTAAAGGTTTCGAGAATTGCGTAGTGCAGATCACCTCCGTATCGTTGTGAAAAAGATATTTGCCATTTTGGGCAGGCAAACTATAACGTTGTTGGCAGTCCAATTCCGAGCGGCCAAAATATTGCCAGGGTTGATAATTAAAACCATCCAAAGATTTCTCCAGAATCCAAGAAGCAGGTCGGGGCGAATTCGCTGACTTCAGCATAACATAGAAAACTTGATAAATCTACAGAATTAAAAGAATGGAAAAATAATTTAAAAAAAAACCTTAAAAAAATATTTCAATGTCATAAATTCTTATTTTAAATCTAAACATCCATAAATAATTTCTCTCTTTAATCTCTCTTTTCCAGAATCATAATTTCTCTTTAATTTTTTTTTTTTCAAAATTAATTTTCAAATATTTAAAAAAAAATAATTTTTATTTTCTTTATTGTTAAGCGATTTGTTCTGCTCCCAATAAATATTTTATTGGTTTCATGTTTTATTATTCTTCCATAACTCTATCGATCACTTGCCGCTCTCATTTTATTGATCTCTAAAAATGTGTGTTTGTGTCAAAACGTCTTAAGTAGAAGCGTGTGAAAAATTCTCTTTTTTAATCTTAAATAATTTTTATCTGTGTGTTTTCGGGTCTTTAGGTTAAAGAGACCGTTAAAAGTGACACATTCTAAGGAATTTTTATGACATTTAAGTTGACGGAGTGTTAATTAAAAGCGAAAAGATTTTAAAAGCGATAATTAATTTTAATTTTAGGTTAAAGTTAATGAAAGAAGAAAATCACTATAAATTGAGATCAATAGTCCACTCTATGCTACGGAACAGCCTGGAATTTGTATTCCAGTGTGTAACTGGGGTTTTCCTAGTCGTAAAGGCTAAACTCGGGAGCAATACATGCAACATCGCCGAAAAGCATTAAATCTAATAGTTACAATTCTTGATTGGAGTCTTATTTAAGGAATTAGAGCCAATTTTAGTTTCATTTTTGAAAATTTCAAAAGTGATTCGAAATTAAGCTTAGATTCTTGATTGGAGGCCTATTTAAGGAATTAGAGCCAATTTTAGTTTCATTTACGGAAATATCAAAAGTGATTCGAAATTAAGCTTAGATTCTTGATTGGAGGTTTATTTAAGGAATTAGAGCCAATTTTAGTTTCAGTTTTGAAAATTTCAAAAGTGATTCGAAATTAAGCTTAGATTCTTGATTGGAGGCCTATTTAAGGAATTAGAGCCAATTTAAGTTTAATTTTTGAAAATTTTAAAGGTGATTCGAAATTGAGCTTAGATTGTTGATTGGAGGCTTCTTTAAGGAATTAGAGCCAATTTTAGTTTTTTTTTATGAAAATTTCAAAGGTGATTCGAAATTAAGCTTAGATTCTTGATTGGAGGCCTATTTAAGGAATTAGAGCCAATTTAAGTTTAATTTTTCAAAATTTCAAAGGTGATTCGAAATTAAGCTTAAATTCTTGATTGGAGGCTTATTTAAGGAATTAGAGCCAATTTTAGTTTTTTTTTTTATGAAAATTTCAAAAGGTGATTCGAAATTAAGCTTAGATTCTTGATTGGAGGCCTATTTAAGGAATTAGAGCCAATTTAAGTTTAATTTTTGAAAATTTCAAAGGTGATTCGAAATTAAGCTTAAATTCTTGATTGGAGGCTTATTTAAGGAATTAGAGCCAATTTTAGTTTCATTTTTGAAAATTTCGAAAGTGATTCGAAATTAAGCTTAGATTCTTGATTGGAGGCTTATTTAAGGAATTAGAGCCAATTTTAGTTTAATTTTTGAAAATTTCAAAAGTGATACGAAATTAAGCTTAGATTCTTGATTGGAGGCCTATTTAAGGAATTAGAGCCAATTTTAGTTTAGTTTTTGAAAATTTCAAAAGTGATACGAAATTAAGCTTAGATTCTTGATTGGAGGCTTATTTAAGGAATTAGAGCCAATTTTAGTTTTATTTTTGAAAATACGAAATTAATTCGAAATTAAGCTTAGATTCTTGATTGGAGGCTTATTTACGGAATTAGAGCCAATTTTAGTTTCATTTTTGAAATTTCAAAAGTGGTACGAAATTGAGCTTAGATTCTTGATTGGAGGCCTATTTAAGGAATTAGAGCCAATTTTAGTTTCATTTTTGAAAATTTCAAAAGTGATACGAAATTAAGCTTAGATTCTTGATTGGAGGCTTATTTAAGGAATTAGAGCCAATTTTAGTTTCATTTTTGAAAATTTCGAAAGTGATTCGAAATTGAGCTTAGATTCTTGATTGGAGGCCTATTTAAGGAATTAGAGCCAATTTTAGTTTCATTTTTGAAAATTTCAAAAGTGATACGAAATTAAGCTTAGATTCTTGATTGGAGGCTTATTTACGGAATTAGAGCCAATTTAAGTTTTATTTATGAAAATTTCAAAAGTGATTCGAAATTAAGCTTAGATTCTTGATTGGAGGCTTATTTAAGGAATTAGAGCCAATTTTAGTTTCATTTATGAAAAATTCGAAAGTGATTCGAAATTAAGCTTAGATTCTTGATTGGAGGCTTATTTAAGGAATTAGAGCCAATTTTAGTTTCAGTTTTGAAAATTTCGAAAGTGATTCGAAATTAAGCTTAGATTCTTGATTGGAGGCCTATTTAAGGAATTAGAGCCAATTTAAGTTTTATTTATGAAAATTTCAAAAGTGATTCGAAATTAAGCTTAGATTCTTGATTGGAGGCTTATTTAAGGAATTAGAGCCAATTTTAGTTTCATTTTTGAAAATTTCAAAAGTGGTACGAAATTGAGCTTAGATTCTTGATTGGAGGCCTATTTAAGGAATTAGAGCCAATTTTAGTTTCATTTTTGAAAATTTCAAAAGTGATACGAAATTAAGCTTAGATTCTTGATTGGAGGCTTATTTACGGAATTAGAGCCAATTTAAGTTTTATTTATGAAAATTTCAAAAGTGATTCGAAATTAAGCTTAGATTCTTGATTGGAGGCTTATTTAAGGAATTAGAGCCAATTTTAGTTTCATTTATGAAAAATTCGAAAGTGATTCGAAATTAAGCTTAGATTCTTGATTGGAGGCTTATTTAAGGAATTAGAGCCAATTTTAGTTTCATTTTTGAAAATTTCGAAAGTGATTCGAAATTAAGCTTAGATTCTTGATTGGAGGCCTATTTAAGGAATTAGAGCCAATTTAAGTTTTATTTATGAAAATTTCAAAAGTGGTACGAAATTAAGCTTAGATTCTTGATTGGAGGCTTATTTAAGGAATTAGAGCCAATTTTAGTTTCATTTTTGAAAATTTCAAAAGTGGTACGAAATTGAGCTTAGATTCTTGATTGGAGGCCTATTTAAGGAATTAGAGCCAATTTTAGTTTCATTTTTGAAAATTTCAAAAGTGATACGAAATTAAGCTTAGATTCTTGATTGGAGGCTTATTTACGGAATTAGAGCCAATTTAAGTTTTATTTATGAAAATTTCAAAAGTGATTCGAAATTAAGCTTAGATTCTTGATTGGAGGCTTATTTAAGGAATTAGAGCCAATTTTAGTTTCATTTATGAAAAATTCGAAAGTGATTCGAAATTAAGCTTAGATTCTTGATTGGAGGCTTATTTAAGGAATTAGAGCCAATTTTAGTTTCATTTTTGAAAATTTCGAAAGTGATACGAAATTAAGCTTAGATTCTTGATTGGAGGCTTATTTAAGGAATTAGAGCCAATTTTAGTTTCATTTTTGAAAATTTCGAAAGTGATTCGAAATTAAGCTTAGATTCTTGATTGGAGGCTTATTTAAGGAATTAGAGCCAATTTTAGTTTCATTTTTGAAAATTTCGAAAGTGATTCGAAATTAAGCTTAAATTCTTGATTGGAGGCCTATTTAAGGAATTAGAGCCAATTTAAGTTTAATTTTTGAAAATTTCAAAGGTGATTCGAAATTGAGCTTAGATTGTTGATTGGAGGCTTATTTAAGGAATTAGAGCCAATTTTAGTTTTTTTTTATGAAAATTTCGAAAGTGATTCGAAATTAAGCTTAGATTCTTGATTGGAGGCCTATTTAAGGAATTAGAGCCAATTTAAGTTTTATTTATGAAAATTTCAAAAGTGATTCGAAATTAAGCTTAGATTCTTGATTGGAGGCTTATTTAAGGAATTAAAGCCAATTTTAGTTTAATTTACGGAAATTTCAAAAGTGATTCGAAATTAAGCTTAGATTCTTGAAGGAATTAGAGTCAATTTTAGTTTAATTTTTGAAAATTTCAAAAGTGATACGAAATTGAGCTTAGATTCTTGATTGGAGGCCTATTTAAGGAATTAGAGCCAATTTTAGTTTAATTTTTGAAAATTTCGAAAGTGATTCGAAATTAAGCTTAGATTCTTGATTGGAGGCTTATTTAAGGAATTAGAGCCAATTTTGGTTTCATTTTTGAAAATTTCAAAATTCGAAATTAAGCTTAGATTCTTGATTGGAGGCTTATTTAAGGAATTAGAGCCAATTTTAGTTTCATTTATGAAAATTTCGAAAGTGATCCGAAATTAAGCTTAGATTCTTGATTGGAGGCCTATTTAAGGAATTAGAGCCAATTTTAGTTTAATTTTTGAAAATTTCGAAAGTGATTCGAAATTAAGCTTAGATTCTTGATTGGAGGCTTATTTAAGGAATTAGAGCCAATTTTGGTTTCATTTTTGAAAATTTCAAAATTCGAAATTAAGCTTAGATTCTTGATTGGAGGCTTATTTAAGGAATTAGAGCCAATTTTAGAATCAAAATCACAGTGTGACGACTCTGTAGTTTTATTCGACGGAGAGGCAAACAGAAAACAATACAACTCCGCCGAAAGGCATAAGAATCAAATCTTGTGCATTTATGGAAAATATGGATCCGGATACATGTTTATAGAGCTGATGGTTATGGTATTCTGGAACTTTAGAAAAGAAGAGTGACATTTTACGACAATGAATTTTAGGTTAATTCTTAAATGTGACTTAAAGTCTATTCCCTTTTGAGAATAGATTAAAGTTGTTTTCCTTTTATTAAAATAATTCATTTGTTTTATTGTTATTGAATTAATATTATTTTCACATTTATCTCTTATTAATTTCCAATCAACTGATCGCAACAATTTAAAATAATAAAAGCAGCAATTCATTAAAGGCGCGATAATAAAACATATTTTTGCGTTGTTTTTCCGATTAAATAATTTTTTTACAACATTTTAAAGAGATAAGCAGAATTTATAGTGTTGGAACTTGAAAATAACTTTAATTTAAATAAGAGCAAAAATGAAGAGAATTTGAAATTGTTTTTTATAATATTTTCAAGTCATTGACCGTGACAATATATTTTTTGTTAATGTCATAACAAAAAACCTCTTCACTTTTGTGGCCATTAATTCTCTCTTCTAATAATTTGTTGACAGAAATATAAAAATCATTAATTTATTTCGATTTAATATGACTATTTTTTGTGATCAAAGAGATTTTTGTGATTTTTCAGGTTTTTCTTTAAAAAAAAAATTTCCTTAATACCAACAACAACAACAACAAATACTAATCAAATAAACGAATCAATGAATTAAAGTCATAAATCTTTTCACACCTCAACAGACACCAAATAAACATGACATTCAAAACGTTAGAGCTGAGTGCATTATGGCATGAAAAAGAGATTAGAGAGTGAGTGAGAGAGAGAGAGAGAAAGAGACAGTAACAACAAAGACAAGAGACTCAAAATATCTGTAAACGATATCGATAGAAAAAAAGACAAAACCTGACGCCTTTTAAACGAAAATCGTTTGGAGAAAAAAACAAAAATTGAAAATTTTATCAATGACTTAAGATCAAAAGTCAAACAAACAAACAAACAAAATAACTGAGAAATCAGAAACTTTGATCTTTCGGAACAAAAACATATGTTTTTGTAAATTTTTTGATTTCAGAATTAACAAGTTAAAATGCTTTTTCTGGCTTTGCCGAATCGTCACTACCCTCCATCACAAATGCCTGTGATGTAAATGCGTTATGTTCGTACATACACACTCACACATACATTCACACAAAGATTTTCTTAAATATAACACACGAAAAATAAAATAAAATTTCTATTGAATTGATTTGGACAAATTTGTGGAACGTTAATGAAGTACATACAGCTTGATCAGATATCGGTCTATATCTTTTAATATATTGAAACGATTTTGCTGGTTTTAAATAGGAAACAATAACAAATACTCCGGCCAAGTTTCATTGAGCTCTAACAATTATTGTGGTTGTAAGCGTGCCAACAACAGACAGACGGACTTGTTAAATCGACTCAGATTTTGACTTGATGAAAGAATATATATAGACACATTATGGGCTCTGAAATGACTCCTTCTTAGCGTTACACACATGATGACAAAATTAATATACCCTCTTCACCACTTATGATGGTGGAGGGTATCAAAACTTAAATCGAGTCATGAAACAATTGACTTTATTCCAACAACAACAACAACAACAACAAAAATCTCCTACATTTTTCATTAACTCAATTCCATATTTGACAACAGGTGGCGCCAATGACTTCATTTATATTTGCAAAATGTTTCTTAACATTAATTTCATAATATTTTTCAGTTCACTCTTTAGTTTGGGTGGGTGGGTGCAGCAGCGGTTCTAAACGTGAATTTGTTTTCACATTTTTTACGTTAATTAATTCTAAATTTAAATGTTTCATTTTCAAAGAATTTATTTTTTGTCAAGACATATTTTTTTCCACGTTGATCTGCAATTATGTTCATTTATTTATTTAAATAAATTTAAATTCTCGTTGAGAATTTTTAAACTTTTTAAAATATTTTAAATAAACTTTTGGCCTTCAGTCTGAAAAATGTTGAAAATTTATGAATCGGACAGTTGATAATTAAGCAAATAATTTTTGTTATTTTTCTTTAAAAAGTTGAAAGGAAAATTTATTTTTATTGTAAAAATAAACATGAAAATTTAAAAGAGAAAAAATCACAAAAAAAAAAATGTGGAAATAATTTAAAACTAGATTTTTTTACTAAATTAAACTTAAAAATATTTTGATAGCTGACAAATATTTTTTGAAACGGAATTTATTATTACAAAATTACTGAAGACTACTCTGAAAGGAATAGACTGGAGTCTATTCTGAAGAGAATAGACTGGAGTCTATTCTGAATAGAATAGACTGGAGTCTATTCTGAAGAGAATAGACTGGAGTCTATTCTGAAGAGAATAGACTGGAGTCTATTCTGAAGAGAATAGACTAGAGTCTATTCTGAAGAGAATAGACTAGAGTCTATTCTGAAGAGAATAGACTAGAGTCTATTCTGAAGAGAATAGACTAGAGTCTATTCTGAAGAGAATAGACTGGTGTCTATTCTGAAGAGAATAGACTGGTGTCTATTCTGAAGAGAATAGACTGGAGTCTATTCTGAAGAGAATAGACTGGAGTCTATTCTGAAGAGAATAGACTAGAGTCTATTCTGAAGAGAATAGACTGGAGTCTATTCTGAAGAGAATAGACTGGAGTCTATTCTGAAGAGAATAGACTGGAGTCTATTCTGAAGAGAATAGACTGGAGTCTATTCTGAAGAGAATAGACTGGAGTCTATTCTGAAGAGAATAGACTGGAGTCTATTCTGAAGAGAATAGACTGGAGTCTATTCTGAAGAGAATAGACTGGAGTCTATTCTGAAGAGAATAGACTAGAGTCTATTCTGAAGAGAATAGACTAGAGTCTATTCTGAAGAGAATAGACTGGTGTCTATTCTGAGAGAATAGACTGGTGTCTATTCTGAGAGAATAGACTGGAGTCTATTCTGAAGAGAATAGACTGGAGTCTATTCTGAAGAGAATAGACTGGAGTCTATTCTGAAGAGAATAGACTGGAGTCTATTCTGAAGAGAATAGACTGGAGTCTATTCTGAAGAGAATAGACTGGAGTCTATTCTGAAGAGAATAGACTGGAATCTATTCTGAAGAGAATAGACTAGAGTCTATTCTGAAGAGAATAGACTGGAGTCTATTCTGAAGAGAATAGACTGGAGTCTATTCTGAAGAGAATAGACTAGAGTCTATTCTGAAGAGAATAGACTAGAGTCTATTCTGAAGAGAATAGACTAGAGTCTATTCTGAAGAGAATAGACTAGAGTCTATTCTGAAGAGAATAGACTAGAGTCTATTCTGAAGAGAATAGACTAGAGTCTATTCTGAAGAGAATAGACTAGAGTCTATTCTGAAGAGAATAGACTAGAGTCTATTCTGAAGAGAATAGACTAGAGTCTATTCTGAAGAGAATAGACTAGAGTCTATTCTGAAGAGAATAGACTAGAGTCTATTCTGAAGAGAATAGACTAGAGTCTATTCTGAAGAGAATAGACTAGAGTCTATTCTGAAGAGAATAGACTAGAGTCTATTCTGAAGAGAATAGACTAGAGTCTATTCTGAAGAGAATAGACTAGAGTCTATTCTGAAGAGAATAGACTAGAGTCTATTCTGAAGAGAATAGACTAGAGTCTATTCTGAAGAGAATAGACTAGAGTCTATTCTGAAGAGAATAGACTAGAGTCTATTCTGAAGAGAATAGACTAGAGTCTATTCTGAAGAGAATAGACTAGAGTCTATTCTGAAGAGAATAGACTAGAGTCTATTCTGAAGAGAATAGACTAGAGTCTATTCTGAAGAGAATAGACTAGAGTCTATTCTGAGAGAATAGACTAGAGTCTATTCTGAAGAGAATAGACTGGTGTCTATCCTGAAGAGAATAGACTGGAGTCTATCCTGAAGAGAATAGACTGGAGTCTATTCTGAAGAGAATAGACTAGAGTCTATTCTGAAGAGAATAGACTGGAGTCTATACTGAAGGGAATAGACTTTAGTCTATTTCTGAAGGATAATAGACTTAAGTCTGTTCACAATAGAATAAACTTCATTATGGATAGATTTAAGTTAATTCACGATAGAGACTTCAATCTATTCTCAAGACTTTAGTCTCTACATAAGTCTCTGGCCGACTCTCCTTTCTAACCTTTTTACATTTTTGTTACCAAATCTATTTTTTTTTTAATTTACCGTTATTTATATTATTCCATACTTTAGTTTTCATGATATTTCTTAACTGCCGGTTACTTAATCTTTGTCAGTCGGCAAATGGCCAAATTTGGTTAAATTTAATGATTCAATTATCCCGTAAGAAAAACAAAAACTAAACCATATTTGGCGCCCACCAAAAATATATAAAAACTGAAAAATAACAATAATAAACCACTGAGCGAGCAAATGCAATAAAAAATAATATAAATCAAAGAAAACTAAAGTTAAATTAAGTTTATTTTTTAAAAATAATAAAAAATAAAATATTTTTCTGGCTTAAGATTTCCTGTTATAACATAATTTGTTGTTGCTGTTGTTGTTAACTAATGTTTAAATTTACGCAATAAATAAAAATTGACAGTTGGTTAAACTTTGTTTAGCTAATAAGAGATAGAGAGAGAGAGAGAGAGAAGGATGTCATGGTAAATGAACTATTAAATATCAAAGGAGGAGAGAAAGAGAATTGAGAGTTTTAGATGTGTGTTAAAGAGAGATTTGTAGTAACAAGTTTATAACGTTAATTGTCATGACAGCAATTTGATGTCGTGTGATATCAAATGTCTAGTGAAGATATAACAATAATAATAAATAGACAAAAATTATAAAAAAGGAAAAAAGAGCAATTGAACTACTTGGGAGGTGATTTGACAGTTTTGAAGTTGAAGGAATTTATAGTTCAAGATCAAGGACGATAAATTAAGTTTGACATCATCAAATTAAATGTTTAGATATGTTAAGGATTCTATTGATTATTCAGACAGGATTCTATCCTTAAAGGAATTACAGATTAAACTCCCTTAATAATCTGGATTCAGATTTTAGAGATCCATTACAATATATTTGAATGTATTCTTGGGGTCCAAAGTTACTGCACAGAAATTTCCTTTTAGATCCTTTTTTTACTTATAACTTCCTTTTCCATTGAAATCAGTGATCTTACATTTCGAAAACTGTGCTCTTTGTAATCTTATATATGTCATCCACTCCATAACATTCCAAATTGTATCTAATAGGACGATGTTTTCCTACGTTTTGATAGCTGTACCAAAATATGGTTCTTCCAGGGGAAACTGTCATTGAAATCTTCGGCAAATGCCCCGCTTGGCAATTTCAAGTACTTCTTCAGTCCACCTCCTCCTCTTTGGTTTCTTCATTGAACGAAACAATATCTTAACGTGTTTTCCTTATTTGAAAGAATGTTACCCGAGTAGTGTTGGACACATTTGTTGGTGAATCTCCATCGAACTTACCATGAGTTCGAACCCACTTCTCCATATTACTTCCTAAAAATGTCCCACTTGCACATCTTTATTGCTTTTGACATGCCCAAAGCCATTGCTTACCCAATCCCAGTCATCTACTTTAAAATAGCCATCTTGACCTAAACCTTATCTTCAAATTGTTGCTATTTCCGAGCTCCACTAGTTATCAGTAGGCTGTTCTCCGATTGAAACCTTCTCAGCTTGGCGTAATTGCAGGATTTGTTTTAATGCATCAGATTTATACGTTCTCCAACCTCCTTGTAAATTTATTTGTGGACCCATCATGTTGTTTGAACTGTTCCTTCAAGAATTTCGACGATTGGACTCCATGTTCCAACGAAAATTTAACAGAGTGATGGTCACAATGTGTACAGTGATCACTGGTTTCATGTAAAGCTGCACCCTCTATCAATTTGTTTGTGGAAGCTCTAAACACTTCCAGTGATGTGTTTGAAGAATTATCTAAACCCTTACAAATCCTTTTCCGGAATTCATTACCAATTGCTCAAATGCGTAATTTCCACATGTCGAAATTGCGTAATTTTCCGATACATTATTTTAACATATTTCAGTTATTGAGGCTCCTTAGCAGCTGTACAATGGTTTAAATTCAGTCGAAGCAGGAAATATTGGTGTAATTTATTTATGGACCGATCATGTTGTTTGAACTGTTTCTTCAAGAATTTCGACGATTGGACTCCATGTTCCAACGAAAGTTTAACAGAGTGATGGTCACAATGTGTACAGTGATCACTGGTTTCATGTAAAGCTGCACCCTTTATCAACTTGTTTGTGAAAGCTCTAAACTCTTCCAGTGATGTGTTTGAGGAATTATCTAAACCCTTACGAATCCTTTTCCGGAATTCATTATCAATTCCTCAAAAGCTTAGTTTCCACATGTCGAAATAGCGACATTTTCCAATACATAATTTTCGTACATTCCACTAATCGAGGCACCTTAGCAGCTGTA
>PYHX02000158.1:95938941-96064559 GCA_004302925.2 Cochliomyia hominivorax | reverse complement strand
ATGTCCAAGAAACCTTTTTGCATGTACGGAGAGGATGGGACTTCGTTTACAAATACGGCAGGGGTAGGAAGTGTATTTTCAGAGATCCTTTGGAAGTTTTAAGATGATTTAGACGTATTTTTGGGCATAATGGGCTGGAAAAGAATAATACAGGAAGGATAAAGAAAAAGGTAACCACAGATTTTTAAGGATCTGTTGGCCAGAACGACTAGCTTCACAATTGGTCTAGTCACGACTCCACGTGTGGGTCATAACCTCGGCTACGCGCACGCGATTATCAGAACCGGAAAAAAACCTTTACAATTCGGCCAAGACGCCACGAATTTGGAGGGAGGTTTTCGTCTTTGATTACAACCAAAGCACCTATATCAACATTTATTTCGGGCCTTTGCCATTTATTTCTTTTATTCATCTCCTTTAGATATTCATTCTCCACCTAATACAAAAGTTTTGATGTATAAGTTTAAGTTTCTGCCACCTATTTCTAATGGATATCATAGAATCGTTAATTTTAGGGTCGACAGGCGCTAAAATGGAGGATCCTATTAGAAAGTGGCCCGGAGTTTACGCGCACATATCATTTGGATTAGTAGGACATAGGCGAAATTGGTCTGGAATTCAAAACAGGATTCAATTTTGGACAATAAGTGGATAATTCTTCAAATGTATATTTGGATGAACCAGCTACTTTTCGGAAATGGGTTTTGAAGCTTTTTACGCCAGCTTCCCATAATCCACCCATATGTGGGGCACCTGCAGGAATAAAGTGCCAGGAAATATTTTGATGAGCATAATTGGATAAAATATGCTCCCGGGATGTTTGAATAAATTCTCTTGCGAGTAATTTAGATGCTCCTACGAAGGTTGTTCCATTATCAGAATGCAAATGCAATGGACAGCCACGTCGTGAGACAAAACGAGAGAAGGCTGCGAGAAATGTATTTGTGGATAAGTCGGAAGTCGCTTCCAAGTGAATCGCTTTTGTTGAAAAACATACAAATACACACACGTATCCCTTGGAGATGCGACATGCACGTCCGGAATAACTTTTAACTTCAAAAGGTCCAGCGAAATCCAAACCAGTGTGAGCAAATGGACGTGTTATCTGAGTTCGCTCGGTGGGTAAAGCTGCCATTAGTTGCTTTTGACATTTCTTTTTGGTAAATAACGCAAGTCTTGCATTTATTGATGATAACCTTAATCAAATTTTTTGCTTTTGGTATCCAATACTGTGTCCTTAAAAGGCGTAAAACCAATTGATTTCCACCATGAAGACTGATATCATGGACAAATTTAACTAAGATTCGGGAATATTGGCAATTATACGGTAGAATTATTGGATTCCTCTCGTTGAATGTAAGTCCTGGAGAGGATTCAAGTCGACCGCAGGAACGAATTATACCCTCTGTATCTAGAAAAAGGATTAAAGCTTAAAATGCTACTGCATTTGGAAATGTATTGTCCATCTGATAAAGCTTTGTATTCATTTGGATACCAGGCCTTTTGGTAGATGATAACGAATTTAGTTTGCACATCAACAATCTCACATGTTGAAAGAATGGTCGTGGCTTTGGAAAAAGTGGAACGGTGACGAGGATGAGTACGATGGAAAAATCTGTAAACATATGCCATGACTCGCATTGCTCTATGAAATGAAGAAAATCGGTTCTAGTGGATCATCGAAATTTTTGAAGTAGGAAAAATGAACTTGAATAGACTTCGCTTCTGGAATATTTTTAAGACTGTGGAATATTCAACGTAAGGCCATTGGGATTCCGGTTTTTCAAGCCACTTTGGTCCATACCACCATAGTTCATTGTCCAATAACTCCTGTGGGGTAACGCCTCTACTTGCGAGATCAGCAGGATTAGATCCAGAACTTACATGATTCCACTGAGAATAATTAATTATTTGTGTGATTTTGGAAACTCTGTTAGCAACGAAAGTTTGCCAGCAGCATGGTGGTTTAGCCAGCCAAGATAAGACAATAGTCGAGTCGGTCCAACAAAAAAATATAATATTTTTCAACATTTAACCTTGGAATTAAATTGTCGAGCATTTCAGATAAGAGAACTGCCCCGCATAACTCTAGCCTTGGAATCGAAATGGTTTTGATAGGAGCTACTTTAGTTTTCGAGGATATAAGGAAAGTCGATATAGACGATACATTTTCGACACGCACATACAATGCAGCTGCATAAGCCTTTTCAGATGCGTCGCAAAATCCATGAAACTGGAGTTTGGACTGTGGACAATATCGAATCCATCGAGGAATGCGAATGGAATTAATAGAAGAATAATTGGATTGAAAATTTTTCCATTGGATAAGTGCTTCTGAAGAAATTATTTCATCCCAACCAGTACCATCCGTCCAAATTCTTTGCATTAGAATTTTAGCTGTAATTATACATGGTGCTAACCAACCTGCTGGATCAAATAATTTGGCAATTTGGGACAAGACTTCCCGTTTCGTATAATTTACTGTCTCGTCCAATGGATGTGCAACGAAATAGAAATTATCAAAGCACGCATTCCATCTAATGCCTAATGTCTTTGCCGAACTAGTTTCTTCGAGCTTTAAAAAGCCTTTATGTAATAGATGATCTGGAGGAATATCATCTAAAATATCTTTTGGAGTTGGACGTCCATTTTCTTAGGGAAAATCCAGCGGATTTCAAAGCTTGGATTAGCTGTTCTTTGGCTTTAATTGATTCTTCCCCAGTGTGAAAACCGGCAAGGACATCATCGACATACATGGAATTGCGTAATATAGAACTTGCTAACGGATAAATAGCTTCTACGTCATCAGCTAGTTTTAAAAGAGTACGAATGGCTAAATATGGCGCACAATTAACTCCGAAAGTAACAGTATTAAGTTCATAATCTGTAATTGGAGTATGTGGATCGCGTCGGAATAATATTCTTTGAAAAGGAGTATGGTCAGGATGGACCAAAATCTGTCTGTACATTTTTTGAATGTCAGTATTAATTACAAATTTAAAAAAGCGCCATTTTAGAATAAGAATTGTAAGGTCGTTTTGTAGTATCGGACCTGTGTGTAGGAGAGAATTTAGACTTTGTCCATTAGATGGACGGAGCAGAAGCATTGAACACTACACGAACTTTCGTAGTTACACTATCCGGCTTTAAAACGGCGTGATGTGGTAAATAAAAAGTTCTTTGATAGTCTGATTCGTTATACGAACCGACTCTAGACATATGACCCAGATCTTCATATTCCTGAATCACATTATCGTATTCGGATTTCAATTCTCGATTTCGCATCAGTCTTGCCTCATTTCTGAAAAACTGTGCCATAGCATTGGTTCTAGATTGACCTATCTTTAACGTATTTGGAAATTCTTCTTTAAAAGGAAGCGATACTATGTATCTTCCATTGGAATTCCTTTTCGTAGTTCTTAGGTAAAGATCCTCACAAAACTTATCGGAAGAAGACAAAAGATTCGTTCTTGGAAGATTCTCCACCTCCCAAAAACGTGGAAATTTCCTTGTCTAAGGAAATTTCACTGAAATATGAAACTATTGTGGATCTTGTACTGAGGTTACTACGAATTGGACCTGTAAGAATCCATCCAAAAATGGTTTCTTGAGCAATGAGTGATTTACATATATTATGTCGTATCCCTGGACAAATAATGGAAGGGAAAATATCACCACCAAGTAAAATGTCAATCTTAGAACTGCTATAAAATTTTGGATCTGCTAGTGGAATTTCAGGAAGAGTATCAAACTGATCCTTAGGGATTGTACGTGATGGAAGACTATTCGAAAGATGAGGAACCACAAGAGCAGTGACTGGAATTGAGATATCACTGTTCAGCGGTGAACCCAATATTAAGGAACATTCATGTTGAACTTTGGCTGAAACTGAATTGTTCAAACCAGATATCTGAGCATTAGTAGATTCAGATGGAAGTTTTAAGAGATTGAATATACGTTGGGAAATAAAGGTACCTTCAGAACCCGAATCTATCAAGGCACGTACTTTATATTCCAAACCTAAATGACAAATATTAACCCAAGCTGTTCCCAGCAAGACCCCTTTCGAATTAGTAGCAAAACATGATTGTATTTGCCCTGAACTTGTGGTAGAAGTGGACTGTATATTGTTTTTGTTTGGTCGAATATAAGGAGCCGAGTTAGGATTAAGTGATGAGTTCACATTTGTTGTTGAAATTTGGGTATTATCGATTGGAATATCAATCTCTTTGTGTAAAAGTGTATTGTGTCGTTTCTGGCATTTAAAACAACTGTGTTTACTTGTACAATTTCTGACACTATGGGTTTTCGAAAAAACAGTTTAGACATAAACCTTCCTTTTTTATTTCATCTAATCTGGATTTATAGGACATTTTTAGGAATTTGGGACACTTGCGGATGATGTGATTTTCTTTTGGACATAACTGGCAAACTGGACTATTGACATTTACCTGAAAACTATGTACCTTTTGTTTGATACTAGTATTCGAATTACTTCCTCGTTTTAAATCTGTGGCTTTATGACCATTTGTACTACGAATTTCGGAAACGGATTCTAACGTTCTGTAGCGATTGGTCAAGAATTCGTCTAGTTCAGACCACTTTGGAATAGATGTTTTGTCCCTTAATTGATGCTCCCATAACGTCAGAGTAGTCTCAGGAAGCTTATTGGTGCAGAGGAAAACAAATATAGGGTCCCAACTAGCCACATCAATATTATGGATCTTTAAATTCGCTATGCATGAATTTATGTCCCTTTGTAATAGTTTCAAGGACTTGCCAGATTCGGAATTAACAGTCTGAAGATTGAAAAGTATCTTCAACTGACCGTTAACTAGGACCCTTCGATTGTCAAATCGGAAACACAAATTTTTCCAAGCTATGTCGAAACCTTGGTTTGTAAGAGGACTCTTACGAACAATCTCCCTGGCTTCACCTTTCGTTTTCTGCGTCAAGAAAAATAATTTCTCAACATTGCTAGCTCGGGAATTGGAAACAACGGCGGTGAAAATATCTCGGAATGTTGGCCAAGAAGCATAATCACCCTGAAAAGCTTCAATATCAATTGGAGGGAGATGCAGATTTTTGGATTCAGATTCTATAAAATGAGAAGAGCTTGGACGAATAGAATTTGAAGTTTGAGGAACTGTAGCTTCAGAAGAAGGGTTTAAAGATTGTCGAATTGAATCAGACATTTCTGACAAGCGGACTAAACAATTACAATAAGTTGTATAAGTACTTTTGTACTTCAACTTAAAGGACTCTATGTCAATTGGATTGTCAGCATCATCTTCCTTTTCTATGTCCCTAATATATTGTTCGAAAGCTACCTTAACCTGACTCCAGTTGGATTTCAGTTCATATCTGTGAACTTCTAAAGCATTCAAGGACGATACTGGATATTGGTTATTATTTAGGTCAGCCTCGAACTCTACTATGCTATCAGCTAAACGTATGAATTGGTCAAGCGACATTTTTTTAATATATTTGAATCTTTTTCAGAAATATAAAAAACTATTTGGAAACTGAACTAATTGCTTATAAAGTTGTATAAATTTGGAAACTGATGAAAATGCAAATTAGGGACAAAAAAAATTATACAATTATTAATTAAATATTTAAAAGGAGAAAACAAAAAAGTAGAATAAAAATAGTTCAAAAACTCAAATTATTGAGCGTTTTATGATTTCATTAATTCAGTGAACTGAATCTCAAATCAGCTGTTTATAAAATTATTCTTGAAAAAGTTCATGGACCCTTTTTAAACTGGAAGATATACTTTATTTCCCAATAATAAATTGCACACTAGGTCTGTTCGTTAAAAATTAATCAGGAATATGATCAATTGAATGGAAAGTAGTAAAAATAGCATGAAATTGTAATAACAAATGTACTGTTTTACAATGATAAAATTAAGAAACGAATTGTATTTTGCAAATAATGTTATTTTTATCTTATTTCAAATTGGAATAATTGTATATAATGGACTAAAAATATATACACGAAAAGGCCTATTATTTCCAATTGCAATAATTGAGAATATGTAATATTCCACAATTAATATGGAAATTGGTGCGTACTCTCGAAAGTAAAGAGAAAAAAATTCTCTTAAAACAAAAATAAAATGAGAATATGACAAAATTGGAATATGTGATCATATACCAGTGTTACCAAATTACTCTAAGAAAATATGATCTAGGAGTAAAATTATTACAAAAATAATTTAAAAAAAATGAAATAAGGAACTAGAATTCCGAAATGTTTTCCTTGAAAATTATAGAATAAAGTTTTAAATTATTTTATAAATAATTAATTTTTTGTCCTATGGCAACCCTTACCATGCTATTTGTTTTATATGTAATAAATTGGAATAAATTACCCAATAAGCAAAAGCATGTAAGAATGTATGATTTTCCAATATAAAATTTAGAATTAAATATTCAATTTAATTTTGAATTTATGGTAAAAATTGATCAATGGATTGAGAAAAGTTTATAAATCTGAATAAAAAACAAACAATTGTAGAAATTAAAAAATAGTTCTATTGAATGGACAAATTTCTTCAAAGGAAAAAAATGTTGGCGTATACACGAAGGAAAATGAAAAATGTGGTATAATGGAATAAATAAGACAATTTTCTAGAGGTCATGTATTCATGAAATCTTCATAAAAATTGCAAACAATCGAATTGTGGTCAATTGGGTAAATTTTCTCACTTATGTGTCAATAAACAACCCCAAATTATACACTGTATAGCATGTAATTATAAAATGAGAATTGCATTAAGAGAGATGTAGGAGAGAATGAGTAATAATCGAACTATTGGATGGTTTCGAAAGAGAAGCTTAAGTGCAAAAATTAATTTTCAAGAGTAATTAAAAAGAGAGAGTGTACTAAGAAATACAAAAAATGAGGAATGCTGAAAAAGAAATGTACAAACTAACATACATACATATGTCATGAGCTGAAAAGTGATCAATATAGGGGGGAACCAAATTTGAAGGGAAGAAGGAATGGAGAAACACACTATATCAGGAATTAATTTTCTTGAAAAATAATGTTTCTTTTTTTTTTTTTTTTTAATAGGAATAATTATGATCACCGAGTACTTTCCTTTTAATATTTTTCTTTTACTTGAAAATTAACTTACAGGAACTTTGATTGCAATTAAACGATAAATCCTCCACCGTAATGAAATTTTGGCCGAGCACTTTACTTTTTTTTATTCGTGTATTGTTGTTAATTCTTTTTCTTGTTGTTTTACTTTTTTTTTATTTTAATTATTTTAATTGAATATTTTTAAACAATTTGAATAAAAATTGTATTAATAAATTGAAATTTCGTTGAATATACACGATAGCAAAAGACAATAAATATAAAGAGGTTTTTAATCTTATCCCGAATGCACTTCAATAACTTATTAATGCACAAGCAAATAAATACAAAACATACCTTTGTTGGAATGTAGTATGTAGATGAGTTAAGATGAGTAGAAAGAAATCCAATGAACGAGAATTCCCAGAGAATTAAAAGCAAATTTCCAATCCGGTTCGATATGGAGCAAATGTTGAATCTTAATCTTTAGCCACTTTGGAATATGGAAGATAATACTCTGAGCCGGGAATAACAAAATAATATTTATTTTGTTATTCTCATTAACAAAATCCCAATAGGAAAAGAAGAAATAAAACAAATTTATTAGGATTTAGGAAATGAAGAAAGTTTATTGGACAGATTACCTCTTTATCGTCTTACAGCAAGTTCAAGAAGAAGGAAAAATTATTTTATGTAGAACGGAAGCGACATTTTAGGCTATGTCACCAGAATGACGTTTGTTTTAGGCGTTATGAGGAAAAGAGAAAGTGTGATTTTCATAAAATTCAGCTTAAATATAGGTACTCAAAAAGGGGAAAAACTTTACTCATCACAATATTAATGTCAAAGGGAGTTTAGGCCCTTTTGGCATTAACATAGATTTTTTTACTAAATTAAACTTAAAAATATTTTGATAGCTGACAAATATTTTTTGAAACGGAATTTATTATTACAAAATTACTGGAGTCTATTCTGAAGAGAATAGACTGGAGTCTATTCTGAAGAGAATAGACTGGAGTCTATTCTGAAGAGAATAGACTGGAGTCTATTCTGAAGACAATAGACTGGAGTCTATTCTGAAGAGAATAGACTGGAGTCTATTCTGAAGAGAATAGACTGGAGTCTATTCTGAAGAGAATAGACTGGAGTCTATTCTGAAGACAATAGACTGGAGTCTATTCTGAAGAGAATAGACTGGAGTCTATTCTGAAGAGAATAGACTGGAGTCTATTCTGAAGAGAATAGACTGGAGTCTATTCTGAAGAGAATAGACTGGAGTCTATTCTGAAGAGAATAGACTGGAGTCTATTCTGAAGAGAATAGACTGGAGTCTATTTTGAAGATAATAGACTGGAGTCTATTCTGAAGAGAATAGACTGGAGTCTATTTGAAGAGAATAGACTGGAGTCTATTCTGAAGAGAATAGACTGGAGTCTATTCTGAAGAGAATAGACTGGAGTCTATTTTGAAGAGAATAGACTGGAGTCTATTCTGAAGAGAATAGACTGGAGTCTATTCTGAAGAGAATAACTGGAGTCTATTCTGAAGAGAATAGACTGGAGTCTATTCTGAGAGAATAGGCTGGAGTCTATTCTGAAGAGAATAGACTGGAGTCTATTCTGAAGAGAATAGACTGGAGTCTATTCTGAAGAGAATAGACTGGAGTCTATTCTGAAGAGAATAGACTGGAGTCTATTCTGAAGAGAATAGACTGGAGTCTATCTGAAGAGAATAGACTGGAGTCTATTCTGAGAGAATAGACTGGAGTCTATTCTGAAGAGATAGACTGGAGTCTATTCTGAAGAGAATAGACTGGAGTCTATTCTGAAGAGAATAGACTGGAGTCTATTCTGAAGAGAATAGACTGGAGTCTATTCTGAAGAGAATAGACTGGAGTCTATTCTGAAGAGAATAGACTGGAGTCTATTCTGAAGAGAATAGACTGGAGTCTATTCTGAAGAGAATAGACTGGAGTCTATTCTGAAGAGAATAGACTGGAGTCTATTCTGAAGAGAATAGACTGGAGTCTATTCTGAAGAAAGACTGGAGTCTATTTGAGAGAAACTGGAGTCTATTCTGAAGAGAATAGACTGGAGTCTATTCTGAAGAGAATAGACTGGAGTCTATTCTGAAGAGAATAGACTGGAGTCTATTCTGAAGAGAATAGACTGGAGTCTATTCTGAAGAGAATAGACTGGAGTCTATTCTGAAGAGAATAGACTGGAGTCTATTCTGAAGAGAATAGACTGGAGTCTATTCTGAGAGAATAGACTGGAGTCTATTCTGAAGAGAATAGACTGGAGTCTATTCTGAAGAGATAGACTGGAGTCTATTCTGAAGAGAATAGACTGGAGTCTATTCTGAAGAGAATAGACTGGAGTCTATTCTGAAGAGAATAGACTGAAGTCTATTCTGAAGAGAATAGACTGGAGTCTATTCTGAAGAGAATAGACTGGAGTCTATTCTGAAGAGAATAGACTGGAGTCTATTCTGAAGAGAATAGACTGAAGTCTATTCTGAAGAGAATAGACTGGAGTCTATTCTGAAGAGAATAGACTGGAGTCTATTCTGAAGAGAATAGACTGGAGTCTATTCTGAAGAGAATAGACTGAAGTCTATTCTGAAGAGAATAGACTGGAGTCTATTCTGAAGAGAATAGACTGAAGTCTATTCTGAAGAGAATAGACTGGAGTCTATTCTGAAGAGAATAGACTGAAGTCTATTCTGAAGAGAATAGACTGGAGTCTATTCTGAAGAGAATAGACTGGAGTCTATTCTGAAGAGAATAGACTGGAGTCTATTCTGAAGAGAATAGACTGGAGTCTATTCTGAAGAGAATAGACTGGAGTCTATTCTGAAGAGAATAGACTGGAGTCTATTCTGAAGAGAATAGACTGGAGTCTATTCTGAAGAGAATAGACTGGAGTCTATTCTGAAGAGAATAGACTGGAGTCTATTCTGAAGAGAATAGACTGGAGTCTATTCTGAAGAGAATAAACTGGAGTCTATTCTGAAGGGAATAGACTTTAGTCTATTCTAAAGGGAATAGACTTTAGTCTGTTCACTATAGAATAAACTTCAGTTAATTCATTATGGATAGATTTAAGTTAATTCACAATAGAGAGACTTCAATCTGTTTTCAAGACTTTAGTCTCTACATAAGTCTCTGGCCGACTCTCCTTTCTAACCTTTTTACATTTTTGTTACCAAATCTATTTTTTTTAATTTACCGTTATTTATATTATTCCATACTTTAGTTTTCATGATATTTCTTAACTGCCGGTTACTTAATCTTTGTCAGTCGGCAAATGGCCAAATTTGGTTAAATTTAATGATTCAATTATCCCGTAAGAAAAAAAAAACTAAACCATATTTGGCGCCCACCAAAATATATAAAAACTGAAAAATAACAATAATAAACCACTGAGCGGGCAAATGCAATAAAAAATAATATAAATCAAAGAAAACTAAAGTTAAATTAAGTTTATTTCTTAAAAATAATAAAAAATAAGATATTTTTCTGGCTTAAGATTTCCTGTTATAACATAATTTGTTGTTGCTGTTGTTGTTAACTAATGTTTAAATTTACGCAATAAATATAAATTGACAGTTGGTTAAACTTTGTTTAGCTAATAAGAGAAAGAGAGAGAGAGAGAGAGAGAAGGATGTCATGGTAAATGAACTATTAAATATCAAAGGAGGAGAGAAAGAGAATTGAGAGTTTTAGATGTGTGTTAAAGAGAGATTTGTAGTAACAAGTTTATAACGTTAATTGTCATGACAGCAATTTGATGTCGTGTGATATCAAATGTCTAATGAAGATATAACAATAATAATAAATAGACAAAAATTATAAAAAAGGAGAAAAGAGCAATTGAACTACTTGGGAGGTGATTTGACAGTTTTGAAGTTGAAGGAATTTATAGTTCAAGATCAAGGACGATAAATTAAGTTTGACATCATCAAATTAAATGTTTAGATATGTTAAGGATTCTATTGATTATTCAGACAGTATTCTATCCTTAAAGGAATTACAGATTAAACTCCCTTAATAATCTGGATTCAGATTTTCGAGATCCATTACAATATATTTTACCATGTTGAATGTATTCTTGGGGTCCAAAGTTACTACTGCACAGAAATTTCCTTTTAGATCCTTTTTTTACTTATAACTTCCTTTTCCATTGAAATCGATGATCTTACATTTCGAAAACTGTGCTCTTTGTAATCTTATATATGTCATCCACTCCATAACATTCCAAATTGTATCTAATAGGACGATGTTTTCCTACGTTTTGATAGCTGTACCAAAATTTGGTTCTTCCAGGGGAAACTGTCATTGAAATCTTCGGCAAATGCCCCGCTTGGTAATTTCAAGTACTTCTTCAGTCCACCTCCTCCTCTTTGGTTTCTTCATTGAACGAAACGATATCTTAACGTGTTTTCCTTACTTGAAAGAATGTTACCCGAGGTGTGTTGGACACATTTGTTGGTGAATCTCCGTCCAATAAGCGTCTTACCATGAGTTTGAACCCACTTCTCCATGTAACTTCCTAAAGATGTCTCGCTTGCACATCTTTATTGCTTTTGACATACCTTAAGACATGTGCTTAACCAATCCCAATCATCTACTTTAAAATAGCCTTCTTGACCTAAACTTTATCTTCAAATTGTTGCTATTTCCGAGTTCCACTAGTTATCAGTAGGCTGTTCTCCGATTGAAACCTTCTCAGCTTGGCGGAATTGCATGATTTGATTTAATGCATCAGAAAATGATATGCGCCTTGTTCAGATTCATACGTTCCCCAACTTCCGTGTAAATTTTTTTATGGACCCATCTTGTTGTTCGAACTGTTCCTCCAAGAATTTCGACGATTGGACTCCATGTTCCAACGAAAATTTAACAGAGTGATGGTCACAATGTGTACAGTGATCACTGGTTTCATGTTAAGCTGCACCCTCTATCAATTTGTTTGTGAAAGCTCTAAACACTTCCAGTGATGTGTTTGAAGAAGTGTGCAGTTTCCTCTTTTCTTTACCCTAATAAATCATTTTCCGGAATTCATTATCAATTCCTCAAAAGCTTAGTTTCCACATGTCGAAATAGCAACATTTTCCAATACATTATTTCCCCATATTCCAGTTATGGAGGCTCCTTAGCAGCTGTACAATGGTTTAAATTCACTTGAAGCGGGAAATATTGGTGTAAATTTATTTATGGACCGATCATGTTGTTTGAACTGTTTCTTCAAGAATTTCGACGATTGGACTCCATGTTCTTTACCCTAACAAATCCTTTTCCGAGATTAATTATCAATTCCTCAAAAGCTTAGTTGCCACATGTCGAAATAGGCAGCATTTTCCAATACATTATTTCCCCATATTGCAGTTATGGAGGCTCCTTAGCAGCTGTACAATGGCTAAAGTTCAGTTGAATGATTTTAGTCTTCTCTTAAGGGTCGAGTGCTTTTCCTTAATACTACACATTTGTCGCTATGTAACCTGTCTCTACTCTCCTATTGGTAACTGCCCCTCATCACATTTTCGTCGAATCCACTTTTACAATCTCTCTAGGTGCCCTCTTCCAAACAGCTTAAACATTTTTTGAGTACGATTGACATATTGGTCATCCTGTTGTTATATTTCCTATTCACAAGACTTTTTGTGAAAGAGTATCCGCTGAACAGATATTTGCTTTTTAAGTCCCTCCATACGTTTTCCGAATATTTTGCAAAACAGTGATATCCTGTTCCTTTAATGCCCTGCAAATATCCACTACAGTTGTTACCTAGTCAAGATCCTTACAATCTATAAAAGTATCGCTAATTCTAGTCCTAATTTCTTTAGTGGAGATAATTGTTTAGTCTGTGATTAATTTATAAAATATTACAAAAACATTTCACATAAATTAAGTTGGCAACATTGTTTTAATAATTGATTTATATCTGGCAATGCCATTAATATGCAATAAACGGTAAAGTCTCTGTAAAATGCATATAAATGAACATACAAACCCTCATTCATTTTGACACTCTCAAAAACATTCCTTCCAAAAACCTGAGAAACGCTCTTCTTTTTTTTGTTAATTCGCCAAAAGAATTTTAATTTGTTTTTTTTTTTTGTTAATTTATTTATCATAAATCAATCGATATTGTCAAAAACATTTAATTAATGTGATGAATTCCATAAAAATAAAATAAAATAATAAAATTAATATTTAACCATAAATGTGAGTCATTTCCTTTATTGAGGTTTTCGGTCTCCCCAGGAGAGTAGAGCGTAATATGAACAACAAACAACTCTATGAGCATTACTTTTACTGTGTATGTGTGTATGCAAAGTGTTTTTGTGTTTGTGGTTTTGTTTTTATTTTTTTGCACCCATTTCCAATGTTGACAATTGAAATGACATGTGTAAAATGTCATTTTGTTGTTTATTTTCTAAAACCACATGGTTGTATTTTCTTGATTCTAATAAATATTTTTGCAAATGTGTGTGTTTTACGGTTTATTTCTTTTGTGACAAGTTATTGAAAATGTTGTCAACTGTTTCTTTTTTTTTTTTGTTTTTAAGTTACAAATTTTTTGCCATAATTTTTTTAAATATAAATAAAAAAAAAATAAATAATAAAAAATAATATTAAATATTTTTGTTGTTTATATTTATGAGTTTATTTTTTTTGCACATTTTATTACACACGTTTCAGGCAAAATGTGTGATTTTGGTAGACATTTTTTTGGTTGGCCAAAAATTATGGTTGAGGTTTTTCTGATTTTTGTTTTTTTTTTTGTGTAAATTATAATTTGCATTTTGTTGAAAATATTATAAAAATTACAACAAAAAAAAAAAAACAACAACAACATGTTTAGTGTTGACTACAAATATTTTAATAGTTTTTCATATTAATTTATTTCTGTAACGCATTTAGGTAAACAATTAAGGTGACCATATGGTTCACTTATATTATAACTTAATTGTAGACTGTAAACCCTATATCGACATAAATACGGCTTACATTCTGGACGCTAATATAAACCATAATCTTACCTTGGTTTCGACAGGTCACAAATTAGTTTCCTTGTCGCCGTCGGGGCGAAAACAAAGACATTATCGGTTTATAGCACCAAAAGACCAATATTCTGGAAGACAAATATGTCTTAATCAATCATGAGAAATCGTTAAATAAATTGAAAATATTGAACTGCGGCACATGACCCGATCATCCAGACTGTTGGGCTAAACAGATCAATATTTACTTGACGAACTACAGAACAACTTATTTCATTTTGGAATTTGAAAAAGAACTTCAATGAGAAATTATTTCCCATTAAAAGCTGTGTCTTGCCGAAAATTCCGCCAGAGGAGTTTGACATTTTGTAATAATCAATTGATGGATGATAAAGCTAAACAGGGTACAAAGTCATTAAGTGGAGAGCTCCATGCGTGTTCAGTTAAGGCGTTGCTTTTAAAATGCAATAGACCAGACTGAATACAATTCATGGCAATAACAACTACAATATCATCAACGAACGTATTCCTTATTGCACCGAGAAAATAATGGTCTTGTGATTGTTTGAACTCAAACTTTTCGAAGAGAAGGTACTGGATCGATTGACGTTCTTCGATAGCAGATAGATGGAGATTATCTCGAATGAAATTTGATGCAAAGCGTACGAGGAGAAGGAAGAATTTGTACCCCTACTGAACCTAATTGAGACAAATAGAAACACTTTGAGAAAGGCAAATAATGCAGAATTGCCTAGAAGAAGAGCGAGGTACAATCAAGAAATTAAACACTGGAACTCTTAGAACAGTCACAAATCGAACGATTGATGTGAATCGAATAAGGAAAACAATCACAAAGGGGAATTTAAGGGAAATTCGGTGCGATCACTATAAAATTAAACCCTGAGGTAAAAAAAATTATACTACGTTTCTTAGGTGATTCCTCAAACACCAGCATTTGACCCGTGTCCTAACATAGACTCTAGCACATTCTGTAGTATAACATTTAGTTTTTTCGCTTATTTGGACTCTAGAATTTTTGGAGGAAATATTTCATTGTCGAACACACAAAAAACCAAAGAACTGATACGGTAGGTACTTTGAACTATGGACGTTTTACCTTAGGGAAATCACGACATCATCGGAAAACTATATTGGAAATGATGCTGTCTCTGCAATGGATGTTGACAATAATGAGCTGATTGAACTACAAAGAGACATATTTTATTAGCGGAAACAGCTACTGGCTGAAAATGAGAATGACCTCATCGATCTGTCTGATGGTCCCAGGGGCTATAATAGATGCCAATGAAGAACGTTAGCCCACAATGTTCTCAATTTCTAGTCAGAATACGTATAAGCATGCAACTGTTCTTGCTGAGTTGGACAACTTAAAAAGAGACTGCAGGAAAGTCAATGTAAAGTTGGTGCTGCGTAACGCACGAGACACTAACTTATGAGAAATATTTGAGGAATTGTAGAAGCACTTCATCAGGTGTAGCAAACAAATGGTCACCTAAACTTGTCATAATTTGTCTCAAAATCTTAATTGTTATAAATATTATACTACCGTTATTATGTTCTCTTTTCCTTTACCACTCCCTGCATCTCCCTCTCTTTCATACACTTGAAATCATGTTGAACCTAAAAAGGGGTTGTAGGAAAGTCATTGCGAGAAGTTGGTGCGGCGAGAGGCACGAGACACTAACTTATGAGGAATATTTGAGAAAAGAGAGAGAGAGAGAGCCAATAGTACGAGAATATTTTTCACATATCTGGAGGAACGGGGAGAAATATTTCATAGCAAAAAATGGTCCCTAAAATTGCCCTAAAATGTTGCATATTTTCAATTATTATAAATGTTATACGGTTGTTGTCTCCTTTGCCACTCCTTATCTCTCTCTCTTCCATACTCATGAAATCCTCTTGAACCTATAAAGAGACTGTAGGAAAATCAATGAGAAATTGATGCGGCGAAAGGCACAAGACTGAGGAATTTTTAAGAAAAGCCGACAAAAAATAGAGAAAACCAATATTTCGAGGAACGAAAGAAGTAACTCATCAGGAATTGAAAAAAAAAATGGTCCCCTTAAAATTGTCTTAAATTGTTGCATATTTACAACTGTTATAAATCTTTTAATACCGTTATTTTGTTCTTTTTCCCTTTAACACTCCATAACTCTATATTTCTCGCTCTCTCTCTCTCTCTTCTTTCTATCTCTTTCGTACTCTTGACATCATGTTATTTTTTCTATCACTCATTCAAGAGTCACAAATTTTAAAACAAAAAACATACACACAAACACATTAAGCAACAATAAAAATAACAAAATTCTTGGTTTTTGCCATAAAAATCATCATCAACAACATTTATTTGTACATCAACTCAAAAAACAACAATAACAAAAACAGCAATAACATCAACATCAACAACAACAGCAGCATTCAACATCACAGCAATATGTTTGTGCATGTTTATGCGCCTTCTTGGCCACATGTTATTTTGACAGCAGCAACAACAACAACAATAATAATAACAACAAATACAAAACGAACAAAAACAGCAATAAAACAACAACAAAAACAACAATAATAACAACAAAACTATTTAAATATTACAGAGTTGTTTATTTTTTTACCGGCCGGCTTAATTTTTGTTTTTGTTATTTTTTTCCGCATTTTATTTACATTTTAGTTGTTGTTGTTATTGTTGTTGTTGTTGTTGTTGCTTTTCCTAATGTTTATTATGGTCTGTTTACATTTGTGGGGTTTTTTGTCTATTTTTGGGCGTTTTTACACCCTCCACCACCACAAGTGATGAAGAATGTATATTAACTTTGTCATTCCGTGTGTAACGCTAAGAAGGAATCATCTCAGACTCCATAATGAATATATATATGTTCTTGCATCAAATCAAAATCTGAGTCGATTTAGCAATGTCCGTCGGTCTGTCTGTCTGCCTGTTGTTGGCACGCTCACATCCACAATAATCGAGGGAACTAAATAAAATTTGGCCTGAGTATTTTTTGAAGTCTTGTGAAGTTTCTTATTTAAAACCAGGAAAATCGGTTCAGCTTATTTAAAGATATAGACCGATATCTGAAGCATCCTCAATAAGGTTAGGCAAAAATGTTTCTTAAAATTTTCAATTATAAATCGACAAATGAGAATAAAATTTTGCCATAATATCAGACAATATGTACTTTATTACCATTTCAAAAATGATTAAAATCGGTTCAGTAGAAAAAAAGTTATAGCCAAAAATATAAATATAGAAATATTTGAGAAAATCTTTTTAATATGTCTGTAAGTGTATGTGTATGTATGTATATGTATATCCGAAAAATAACGTACTTTTTTTTGACACACATTATGGTGAAGGGTATAGACGATTCGGCATAGCCAAATATAGCATTCTAACTTGTTTTGTTTTTTTGTTTTTGTACAAAACTCAAAAACTATAATTTAATCATGTAGAAAATTGTTTAAATGGCTGCAACAGAAATTATAGTTTTAGTGAAATGTGTAAATTTGTCTGTTTAGCTGACTTGTCAGTGGGCGCGGAATCACAAGAGAATGAGTAATTTGTGCACACAACAATTATTTATAATTTTTAGTTATGAATGTTTCATTTTTAGGTATTTAAAAGAGACAAATTGTAGGTTATAAATAACGGAACAAATGCTAATGATCATCTATGGCCCCCCTTCCTGGCCGTCCTTCTTGTAAGGCGTTGTCTTCAACACTATTACGGATACATTTATATGTCCTAAGATTCTTTTCTTCTACTACTTCTACAGTTTGCAATCGATGTTAATCCAAGTTTTTAAGCTGAATCCAATATTTCACTTATTTGATAACTGGATTTAATCTCAACCAGAATAATGGGTAACATGTCAGAATAATGGGGTAACATTTCTTGAGAATTTGTAAGATATTCTAACTTCTAAAGCTTTATTTTGGTCTTTATCTTATCTTAGTCCCATAGGACGGCTTCCCAGGCGTTCCCCACGAATTTTACGTTCTCTTCTTGGAAGACCAAGAAAATGAATCTTTTGGAATTCTATTGTGGTCATAAGAAAATAATAGTGAGGTTGTACCAATACCTAGACAGTCTATTAATGCAACTGGGTGATAAGAATTTTTAAAGTTTCACCAGAGATTTAAGTTAAGAAGTCCCTTCTAAAACAATAGATTTATGCGAAAGAGTCTCTGCAACTGATCTTTTAGACTTTCATTGTGGTCTAATTATTAAAGTTAGAGCATAACAGTTAGGATGAACAAATACTTAGACAGTCTAGTTTTGAAACTAGGAGATGGGAACCTTCGAACTTCCACCAGAGACTAAAGTCTAGTCTTGATGGAGACCACTCGCTCTTCTCACATTGAACAGGTTGTTCAATGAGGAACTTCGGGAAGTTAGCGCGATCTGTTTTTTTAAACAAATTTGCTGGTTGGAGGTCCTAATTCTGATATGACACATTAATCTTGACATTTCTGCTCTCGTAGATCAAATGAAATACAACACTACTTGAGGAAACCCTGATCGGAATCAGAGCCAAGTCCTGAACGGCTAAAGAGTTAGCAACAACATGCTAACATCTCCCCTCAAATGTCGATTTAGTTTGTGTTTGCATATTTAGCACAAGCCAGATCCTATAGATGTAAAACAAGGATGTTGAAGATTAAGTAGGAAGTCGGCCTATGTTTGCGGATGTTTGGATGTTTGCCATTATGCAGGGTATAAAATAATATAGTTGTAGGAGCAGACAACTAGATTGGGATGTATGTTCCCTCTGAAGTGAATTAAGACGATAATATGTTGACACAAATACACAGAGGAATAATCCATCAAAAGAGACTTCGTGCTGAGTTTAAGGATGACCTCATCGGTTTGTCTGAAGATTCTCTGACTGAATGGTTGATCTTTCTACGTATGTCGGCAAAGTACATGAGGTTACGATGATCTCGTCTGTTAGTTCGAACACGGATGTAGACGCTTCCGCCACTGAGAAGTTAGTACGTCATGTGGAACAAGACAAACATGAGGAACGGGGGAAGTACCTCATCAAGGAGCACTAAAGAAAGATCGCAAATATCGAGAGCTAAGAAAATCACTTAATAGTTGACCCCAAGATGTTTAGATACTGGGGATTAACGTGTCTGATACAAAACTGACCAAAAATAGATGAAGCCATGAATAATACCAGAGTTTCTTACAATATCTGTAAAAGATGACCAAGATTGACTCCAGCTAAATGTAAGAATTGCAACAGCAAACAAATTTTGAATTCTACTACTGACAGATCTTCGTACAAGACGTCCTACAAGAGATTAGCATGTAAGTTACCAAACCGATCAGAAATAGAGGCAACAGTACGAGAGTCTTAATGCATTTCTGCATAAGATGGCCAAAAACGAAACATAGAAAGTACTTTATCAGTCAACAGTAGAAGAGAGACACTGTGGTGGTGATTTTAAAATTTCGAGGGCTACTTCCGACAAATCTTTGATGCTTTATGACCCCGTAGAAATGCTCAAAGCGTTGTCGTTCGGTAGTAAAGTACTGGTACAGAGAAGCTAAAAACAATAACGTATGTTTCTAATCCCAGACGTCCGAAAAGCCATCCGAAGAATAATAAAAAAATTTCCTCGAGCGAAACATTAGAAAACAACAAAGATTTGTTGAGGGCTACTCCCACCAGATCTTTGCTGTTTCATGACTGCGCAGTCTATGATATCGGAGTTATTGACAAGTTAGTGTACTTGAAAAGAGCTAATTTTTTCTCTTGGTCTCATGGGCAATAGAGATGATAAAGCATTAGCAGGAGGAACCCAGATTTTGGTTTTATTGCTATGGGTGATTGGAATAAGTTTGATCCCTCTCAATGGCACTACCAACAACATGTTGCTTCTCAGTTAAAATGATCTCAACCATTGTTTTTTTCTCTCTGTGTTTTAAGGGTTTTAGTTGCTTTCGTTAAGCTAAATAATCCTGACATCACACTGGTTCCATTTGCCAGTTTCAACAGCATTTCTCAAGATTTTGCCATAAATTTTTATTTATTTCAAAAACATTAATCATTCTCCAAACTTTTTTTCACCTTGATCACTTCTAAAACGAATTCTACCTGATCATTTCTTTATCACCAATTAAATGAGTTTATTTAGTCTAGAGCTGCATTTAAAAAAAAGCACTTGAAT
Source organism: Cochliomyia hominivorax (assembly GCA_004302925.2). Lineage (NCBI taxonomy): Eukaryota > Metazoa > Arthropoda > Insecta > Diptera > Calliphoridae > Cochliomyia > Cochliomyia hominivorax. The sequence continues at coordinate 96,044,255 of PYHX02000158.1, read as the reverse complement.
TAAATGCTTTTTTTGTTATTTTAGTTGATGATCGACTGCAATATGTGAGATAACACATTCTTTCACAATAACGTTTAACACCCAAAACCAAAAAAAAAAAAACGATCTTAATGATCTTGTTGGAAAGAAGCTTTTTAGGTGGCCCAAAAGGTGGGCAACAGTGTGTGAGTGTGTGGCTGACAGATAGAAAACTAACACACACTGTTAATCATGTTCCTGACACAAATGAAGATCATCAAGATAATGTTGCTAATCATGTTGATGACGATCATTATGTTGCTGATAATGTTGGTTAATTGTTTATCATGTTAAACATCTTGTTTTCCTACTCGAACAACTAATTTTCGAATGTTTTTTTTTTGTTTTTTGTTTTGTTTTCATTTTGTTATTCTTTGTTCTCCTTTTCAAAATCAATTTATTTGGATTTCAATATTCAGATTGAATGTTTATTTTTGTTTTATTTTAGAAAGAAAACAAAAAAAAGATCATTACAAAATCTGATCATGTTTAGGAATTTAATGTAAAGATTTAATTTAAAATAAATAAATAAAAATAAAAAGAAAAACATTTTAAGGGAGTAAAAATTAGAAAAAGAAAATCTGAAAAGAAATTTGTTTACAAAATAAAAAAAACATTTACGTCAAAATGACAACGAATTGTTAACAAAATGACAACTTTCAGTTCATGAAATTTCTGACATTTGTGTTAAGCAACAACATTCTATTTGACAGTTAAAAACGTTTCAAAATCATAATATTGAAAAAAGAATCATAAAGTCGTAGCTTGAATAAATATGATCAGCAAAATTTTGAAATTTCAAAACTCAGAGTTTTCAATTTGACAGCTTAAATGTTGTTTACATTTTGACACGTTGTTTTTACAGTTTTGACAGATGTTTCTGTTTGCTATAATTTTTATAAAATGTCAAATTAGCTGGAATGCAAACAGGTTTATTATTAGAAACATAAACTTATATCGAAAAAAATCTACTCTATAAATTAGTTCAGAGACTGGACCATAAAATAGTTCATAATCTGTTCGAGTTTAGAGGAAAAAATAGCTCGAAATCTAAAACTTTAACTAATTAAGAATATAGAATATAAACTGTTCCGGAATCCAGCCTATAAACCAGTTCAGAATCAGCACTACTTATCTCTCTGTCTGAATCTGAATTATAAAATTGCTCAAACCCTGCAATTTTAGAAACTTCACAAAATGGAATATAAACTCTTTGAGAGTATTAACTGGTTTAGAATCTGGATTATAATATAATTCAGGCTCTTGACTAAAAACTATTTATAAATCTCTACTTCAGAAACTGGACTTAAAACCAGTTAAGAATATGGATTTCAAATTAGTTTTGTGTCTGAATTATAAACTGGCTGAGAATCTGGCATATAAACCAGTGTCTGGATTATGGGAAAGCTTAGCTTAGGACATTATCAAGACAATAAACTAGTTCAGAATCTGGTTTATAAAATCGTTCAAACTTCAATATAAGAAACTTCAAAATCAAGGTTTATAAACTCGTTCAGACTAGTTCGGAATATGGATTATAAAATAGTCTAGAATCCGATATTTAAACTAATCTTGTATCTGGATTATAAACTAGTTCAGAATCTGGCATAAAAACGAGTGTCTTTGGATTATAAAAATATTCAGAATCTGAAACATAAATCTGTTAAGTATCTAGATTACATCTGAACTATAAGCCAGAATCCTGTTTATAAACTATCTGGATTATAAAATTGCTCGCAATCTGTAATATAATATAATTTAGAATCTGAAGCATAAACTTGTTCAGAGTTGGGAGTATTAAATAGTACACAATTTGTTTTATAAAATATTAAAAAAACTGAACTATAAAGAGGTTTTAATTTATACTTCAGAATCTGAATTATTAACCAGTGAAGTATTTGAACTTCAAACTAATTCTCTGGTCGCATTATAAACTTGTTCAGAATCAAGATTAAATACCAGTTCAGAATTAGAAATATAAACAAGTTTCTGGATTATAAAATATTTTAGAATCTGTACTTTCTCAAGACTTTAAACAGGTTCAAAATATGGATTATAAAATTGTAAAGGGTCTGGAATATCCATTGGTTCAAAATCTGGAGTCCTGATCTCAGAATCTAAACTATTAATCAGTTATGATTATGAATTTTAAAATAATTCTGCTTCTGGATTTTAAAGCAGTTCAGAATCTGAATCCTAAACTATTTCAGAAAATTCAATATAAACTAGTTCAGAATCTGAACTATAAATAAGTCCAGAGTCTGAATTATAATCTAATTTTTAGTCTGTATAATGAATTAGTTCAAAGTCTGAATTATCAAGTCATTTTGAGCTGGAATTACGAATAAGTTCAGAGATTAAATAATCAAAATTATTTCAGAGTCTACTTGTCTAGAGTTTGGATTATAATTTAGTTTAGTTCAAACTCTGTATTATGAATTAGTTCAGAGTCTGTATAACAAACTAGATTAGAGCCTCAATAATAAATTTGTTTAGAGTCTGAATTATAAAACAGCTCTTCGTCTCCGAACTATGAACTAGTTCAGAGACTGGATCTTCAATTAGTTCAAAATATGGGCTATTGAGGTGTTCAGAATCTTTACTAGATATATAATCGATATTAATTTATTCATTTATTATCAACAATTCAATATTTTTCACTTTCATTCACGTTCAACTTAATTTATTCACCAAAAACAAAGAGTGTTAAAAATCTGCAACACTTGAATATCGAACATATTTATAGTTGAAATCCAATAATTATGGTGAAATGAATTTATGATCAATTTTGAGATAAAAGACAATAAATAGAGAATTTATTGAATTATAAATAGATTTTGAATATGAACGAAAACTTAAGTGAATTTACAACAAGTGAAGTGAGGCTAAAGTTATGAAAAAATTATGGATTTTGCATAATTGAAAGCGGCATTAGGGGTATTCAATAAATGGAGTAAAAAAAATTGAAATATAAAACTTGAAAAGGAAACAAATTTATTGAATTTTTTTTTAGCTATAAAATTCTATATTAAAAAATCGCTTCAATAAGACCCTCGTGAATACCCTTCTTATATGTATAACTTGTTATGTCTTTGATCTCTCTCTCTGTCTCTGTCTGTCTTTTCAAATTTGTTTTGGTTTTGTGATTTTTTTATTTTAATTTAAATATTGAAATTTTATTTTATGTTAATTTTATCTTTTATTTCACATTTTAGCGTTTTTTTTTGTCATTTGCAAACAATTTTCGTCACTTTATCACGATTTTATGTTCAACTGTTCAAACAATTTAAGCTACTAGACATCACAGCGGGATAGAATCGTTGGTTTTGAATAATTTTTTCCTCTCAATATTAAAATATTTTATAACTTTATTTGTTTTTTTTTAGTCGAAATACCGAAAAAAGCAGTATATTTGCTAAATTTTTGCATTTTAACCACAAATCTTATTTTTAACTTGTGTCACATAATGATTTCTTGAGACAATTTGATTTGGAATTTTTCTCATTTTCTTTTCAATTTTGTATTGTATTGAATTGAATTGAAAATTTTGTTTATTTAATTGAATTATTTTGTGATTATTGTGAATTATTTTTAATTGAATTTGAAAGGTCTGTTAAAATTCTATTTCAAAAGATTTGTGACATTAAAAAAAAACACATTTCACAAGATCAAAAAAAAAAAAAAAAATGAGGAACAATTTGGAAATGAAGCGAATGTAATCACAAAATTAGAGCATAACAAGTTTATTCTATATTGTACACTACATTAGTGTCTAGTTTTGAAACAGGAATCTAAAGTATTTTAGTTTATAATACAGATTCTGTACTAAATGAATTAGCATCTGGTTAATGACATAGTTCAGAGTCGGGACTAGTACAAGTTGTCACAGTTGTTTTGTCAGATTTGACGAGTCAGGATTGTGAACTTGTCTAGAATCTAGTTTTAAAACTAAAATCTTAAATAATTTCCGTTTATAATACGGACTCTGTAAACTTGTTTACAATCCAGCCTCTGAACGAAACTTTAAACTAGTTTATAAGCCAGACTCTCGGCTTGTTTGTAATACAGAATCTTATCTAGTTTCTTAACCAGACTACTTTATAATCCAGGATCTGAACTAGTTTTTTATTCCAGGATCCTAACTGGTTTATAATTCAGACTCTTAACTAGTTTATAATCCCGCCTTTGAAATAATTTATAATCCAGACTATGAACTAGTGGTAACACAGACTCAGAACTCTGAATTAGTTAACAATTCAGAATCTGACCTGGTTTATAATCCAGACTCTGAACTAGTTTATAATCCAGACTCTGAATTAGTTTATAATCCAGACTCTGAACTAGTTTGTAATCAAGGCTCTGAACTAGTTTACAATTCAGAATCTTTTCAAATCAGAATCGTTTCTAATCCAGGCTCTGAATTAGTTTATAATCCCGGCTCTGAAATAATTTATAATCCAGACTCTGAACTAGTTTATAATCCAGACTCTAAAATTTTTATAATCCAGACTCTGAATTAATTTATAATCCAGACTCTGAACTAGTTTATAATCCAGACTCTAAAATATTTTATAATCCAGACTCTGAATTAATTTATAATCCAGACTCTGAACTAGTTTGTAATCAAGACTCTGAACTAGTTTACAATTCAGAATCTGGTTTATAATCCAGACTCAGAACTCGTTTCTAATCCAGGCTCTGAATTAGTTTATAATCCCGCCTCTGAAATAATTTATAATCCAGACTCTGTACTAGTTTATAATCCAGACTCTAAAACATTTTATAATCCAGACTCTGAATTAATTTATAATCCAGACTCTAAAATATTTTATAATCCAGACTCTGAATTAGTTTATAATCCAGACTCTGAACTAGTTTGTAATCAAGGCTCTGAACTAGTTTACAATTCAGAATCTTTTCAAATCAGAATCGTTTCTAATCCAGGCTCTGAATTAGTTTATAATCCCGGCTCTGAAATAATTTATAATCCAAACTCTGAATTAATTTATAATCCAGACTCTAAACTAGTTTATAATCCAGACTCTGAATTAATTTATAATCCAGACTCTGAACTAGTTGGTAATCCAGACTCAGAACTCGTTTCTACTCCAGGCTCTGAATTAGTTTATAATCCCGCCTCTGAAATAATTTATAATCCAGACTCTGAATTAATTTATAATCCAGACTCTGAACTAGTTTATAATCCAGACTCTGAATTAGTTTATAATCCAGACTCTGAATTAATTTATAATCCAGACTCTGAACTAGTTTATAATCCAGATTCTGAATTAATTTATAATCCAGACTCAGAACTAGTTGGTAATCCAGACTCAGAACTCGTTTCTAATCCAGGCTCTGAATTAGTTTATAATTCAGACTTTGAACCCGTTTCAAATCCAGAATCCAATTCAGAATCTGAACTGATTAATAATCCAGACTTTGAATTAATTTATAATCAAGACTCTGAACTAGTTTGTAATCAAGACTCTGAACTAGTTTACAATTCAGAATCTGGTTTATAATCCAGACTCAGAACTCGTTTCTAATCCAGGCTCTGAATTAGTTTATAATCCCGCCTCTGAAATAATTTTTAATTAGACTCTGTACTAGTTTATAATCCAGATTCTAAAACATTTTATAATCCAGACTCTGAATTAATTTATAATCCAGACTCTAAAATATTTTATAATCCAGACTCTGAATTAATTTATAATCCAGACTCTTAACTAGTTTATAATCCAGACTCTGAATTAATTTAAAATCCAGACTCAGAACTCGTTTCTAATCCAGGCTCTGAATTAGTTTATAATCCCGCTTCTGAAATAATTTATTATCCAGACTCTGAACTAGTTTCTAATCCAGACTCTGAATTAATTTATAATCCAGACTCTGAACTAGTTGGTAATCCAGACTCAGAACTCGTTTCTAATCCAGGCTCTGAATTTAATCCTTATTAATTCAGACTCTGAACTAGTTTGTAATTCAGACTCTGAACCCGTTTCAAATCCAGAATCCAATTCAGAATCAGAACTGATTCATAATCCAGACTTTGAACTAATTTACATTCCAGAATCGAACTAGTCTATCCAGATCCAAATTCAAAACTATTTTCTAATCCACTTGAGACTGTTATAATAATGAAATATAGATTTTTATTATATGATTATTAACTCACCTGTTTTAAGTCCAAAGTTATCGTAACATATTCAAAATTTCTACCATATTGCAAAGTAGGCGACTGCCACCACTGATCATGCATATTTATATTTGATATCACCGATTCTATAGGCCGATGTTTAGCCACATCGGAGGAATGAGCATTACAAATGCCACACTGAGTTGCCCATTTCTTGTGAGGATAAGCATCGACCAGTTTACAATATTCCTCACGACCACTTTGACCACAAGTGGCATTAACACTAATGGAAGCTCGTGTCGCCACATTAAAAAGTTGAGGAAATAAACCTGCTCCCGCATTATGATTTAAATCTTGTTGAGACATTTGTGAATCACTGTGACTATTTAAAAGACGTAAAGCTACAAATAAAGTGAAATATGAACGAAAAATAAAAAATGTGTGAAAAAAATGTTAAGATTAAATTTACATTAAAAAATAATTTTCAACATTTTACAAGTTAATTTAAAGATAAAAACGTTATAGTTTTATTTTAAATAAATTAATTTTATTTAAAAATAAATTAAAGAAGAAAAAAATATTTCCTAAACTCCTTTTTACAGCAACAAAAAAAGAGTTAGAGGTATGAAGAAAAAAGTAAGTTAAACTAAAAATAATGTTATAAATTAGTTAAACTTAAAGCCACAACTACTAACTGTCAAATGTGACAGTTTGCATGCTAATAATTTTAATTGCACTCATGGTAGTCGTCAATCTTGATTTTTATTTACACACAAGTTGAGCAAAACAAAAAAGAACAAAAACAAAAACAAAAACATCGTTACCGACTAAATATTTTAGGCCAGACTTAAAACAACTTTAATGTGGAGACAACGGTCAGCACTTATAGTGTAAAGACAGACAGATGGACGGACGGACGAATAGCAAAACAGACAGAACGAAGGACAGACATGTAAACGGTTAGAGAAATAGTGTTAGGAGTTTTAAAGAGTTTTAAGTGCATTAAGTCGACTTATTTTATGGCTGACCATATCATAAAGCTTATCCTAAGCTATGTTCATGCTATCGCAAAATCTTATAACTCTAAGACACCCAATCGAAGATAATCATGAAGTTAATAAGAGAAACCCGACAGTTCTGAAACTAAACTAAGAAATTAATGTAATGTACACCAATAAACTATATAAGGGTTGCTTAAGGCGGGACTATAGACATGTTTATAGTCGGGACTGTAGACTATAGACATGTTTATAGTCGGGACTGTAGACTATAGACATGTTTATAGTCGGGACTGTAGACTATAGACATGTTTATAGTCGGGACTGTTGACTATAGACATGTTTATAGTCGGGACTATAGACATGCTTATAGTCGGGACTATAGACATGTTTATAGTCGGGACTATAGACATGTTTATAGTCGGGACTATAGACATGTTTATAGTCGGGACTATAGACATGTTTATAGTCGGGACTATAGACATGTTTATAGTCGGGACTATAGACATGTTTATAGTCGGGACTATAGACATGTTTATAGTCGGGACTATAGACATGTTTATAGTCGGAACTATAGACATGTTTATAGTCGGAACTATAGACATGTTTATAGTCGGAACTATAGACATGTTTATAGTCGGAACTATAGACATGTTTATAGTCGGAACTATAGACATGTTTATAGTCGGAACTATAGACATGTTTATAGTCGGGACTATGAAAAAGTTTATAGTGTTGTGGTCAGAGTGGAAATGGGGAATATTGTAAATAGGTGGATGCTTTTCCTCACAGGAAATGGGCTACACAGTGCCGTATTTGTAATGCTCATTCTTCGAATATGGCTCAGCATCGTTCCATAGAAACAGTGATATCGAAAAGACTTGTTTACAGTTAAAAGTCTCAAAATGGTTCATGAATTGTTTTATCTTTTTTTAATTCAGGTTCTGATCCAGTTTATAGTTCAGATTCTGGTTTAGTTTATAGTCCAGAATCTGGTATAATTTTCTATTTTAGATTCAGTTCTAATTCATAGTCCAAATTTTAGTCTATTTTGTAATTATTCTGTTGTAGTTTCTAGTCGAGATTTAGCAATTTTATCTAGTTTGTGGTTCAGGTGCTGATCTAGTTTATACTTCAGATTCCGAACTACTTTCGTTTCCAGTTTCTGATCTGTTTCAGATTTTTTTCTGGTTTTTAATTTTGATTCTGATCTAGTTTGTTGTCCAGATTATGGTTTAAGTAGTGGTCTTATGTATATTATAAATTCTAGATTGGATTTCATATGTTACAGATTCTTGTCTAATTTCAGATACCGATCTATATTATGATCTAGTTCAGTATCTGCTCTAGTATTTGAGATTCTTCGGTAATTTGTAATACAGATCTTTGGTTGTTTAAAGTTCAGCTTCTGAACTTATTTATAATTCCCAGTTTATGTTTAATCTGTTTAATTTACAGTTCAGATTCTGGTTCGGTTCATAGTTTAAATTTTCATCTCGTTGGTGGTTCAGATTTTGATCTGTTTGTATTCTAGATACTGATGTGGTTTATAGTTCAGATTCTAGTTTAACTTACAGTTCAGATTTTGATCTAGTTTTTTGTTCAGACTTTAGTCTGCTTGATATTTCGAATTCAAATTCAGGTCTATGTTACAGCCCAAACTCTAGTCTACTATAATTTTACGATTTTCTTCTTTTCAAAACTGCAGGGTTTTTTCTCTGATTTTTGTTATTCCACTATTTATGTTATAGTTTGGCTTTTCCAATCAAAAATCGCCATAAATCACCAAATACTCTACATGGTTTTTTAATACATTCAATACATTTTTTTCCACCTCAACAGTGTGTCACAAAATTCAGGCAACATTTTTTGATAATTTAACTGACTCCTTTAAAATACTTTTAATCTCAATTTTAAATATTTCTCACTGTTTAAGTGATTTTTTTTTTTTGCCTTTTTTTGGGGAAAAATTATTTTAACTCTTGTACAAATCAGCCAATTGAGATAAAGAAACATTTTAAGCATTTTTTTTTTTGGAAAATAAATGCGAATTAAAGAAGGAAAACTTAAAAAATCTCGCTTTAATTTGCAAACGAACAAGGAAAATTTGTAAGTTGGGGGAAAATGATTGAAATCAAAATTCCTTTATTGTAATTTATCATGAAATCGTTAGATATTTTTTTTCGCGAAACATTTTTAGACGATTTTGGTAAAAAGAGGGAGTTTCAAAAGTGAATTTTGGTTTTAAATTTAAAATAAATTTTAGTTTTTATGGATTTAAAATTTATGATTTATTTTTTTGGTTGAAGTTGTTAAAATAACTGGTATTTTTATGGAAATTGTTAATAATGTTGGAAGGAGGAAAAAATTAAAATTTCGAAAATAAATTAATGAAAATTGTAAATTTATTTGAAATTTTTTGAAAAAATTTTTCGATAAAAAATTCATTAATATTTCAAACATTTTTTTAAGTTTAGTTTTTCCTAAAAGAAAATATTGATTTTTCCAACAATTTTTGTTGATTTTAGAAAATTATGTTCTTTTCAAGAATTTTTATTTATTTATTTAGTCGTTTCACAAATAATCCTTCTTTTTTTCACTATTTCCATTTTCTAGGAGTCTTAAGAAATTCTTGTTAAATTTATTTTTTGTTTGTTTGTGTGTATATTTACTTATTTATTTAACAGGTAAATATTGATCAAATGTCTATTGCGTCAAAGAGCATAAATGAACCCTGCACTTCCGAATATGGGAAAAGTGTTTAAAAAAGTAGTTTTCTATCGTTCTCAGAAGCTTGTGAAAAGCAGATAACTAACAAGATATCAAAGTGTTCGACTTAATCTAAATCTCAATTATCGGATAAGAACTGCAGGGTATTGTTCTTATGACTGACATTATTGCACATCAAAGAATTTTCTTTACCTTCAAAGACGGGTCAATATACTTGGAATATGAGAGAAAGATTCCAATTTGTGTTCATTTTTAGAAAATAATTTTAATGAGTGTAAAATTCTAAAGGAAAATTATATTTTGAAACAAAAAATTTAAAACTCTAAACTAGTTGATACACCAAAATTTTAGACTGTATTATAGTCCAGACCCTAATGTTATTTATGGATTTAATAATTGAAAAACTAAATGGAATCGAAAGTGTAATTTAAACTATGAATCCGAACTTGAATCGAAAACAAAAGCCGAACTGGCATCTTAATTAAAACATGTAATAGAATCTGAACTAGAATCGAAGTTGAAACTGAACCAGAACCATTTGAACCATTGAACAAGAACTAGAAATTAAACTGAAGCATCTTAACAAGAACAAGAAAGGAACAAGAATCTGAACCCGAAGCTAAGCTACAATTTGCACCATATTCTGAACTAGAACTTAAATAGAACTGAACTAGAACTGAACTAAAACTGAACTAAAACTGAACTAAAACTGAACTAAAACTGAACTAGAACTGAACTATAACTGAACTAGAACTGAACTAGAACTTAACTAGAACTGTACTAAAACTGAACTAGAACTTAAATAGAACTGAACTGGAACTGTACTAAAATTGAACTAGAACTGAACTAAAACTGAACTAGAACTGAACTAGAACTGAACTAGAACTAGAACTTAACTAGAACTGAACTAAAACTGAACTAGAACTGAACTAAAACTGAACTAGAACTGAACTAAAACTGAACTAGAACTGAACTAGAACTTAAATAGAACTGAACTAGAACTGAACTAAAACTGAACTAGAACTGAACTAGAACTGAACTGGAACTGAACTAAAACTGAACTAAAACTGAACTAGAACTGAACTAAAACTGAACTAAAACTGAACTAAAACTGAACTAAAACTGAACTAAAACTGAACTAGAACTGAACTATAACTGAACTAGAACTGAACTAGAACTTAACTAGAACTGTACTAAAACTGAACTAGAACTTAAATAGAACTGAACTGGAACTGTACTAAAATTGAACTAGAACTGAACTAAAACTGAACTAGAACTGAACTAGAACTGAACTAGAACTAGAACTTAACTAGAACTGAACTAAAACTGAACTAGAACTGAACTAAAACTGAACTAGAACTGAACTAAAACTGAACTAGAACTGAACTAGAACTTAAATAGAACTGAACTAGAACTGAACTAAAACTGAACTAGAACTGAACTAGAACTGAACTGGAACTGAACTAAAACTGAACTAGAACTGAACTAGAACTGAACTAGAACTAGAACTTAACTAGAACTGAACTAGAACTGAACTAGAACTTAAATAGAACTGAACTAGAACTGAACTAAAACTGAACTAGAACTGAACTAAAACTGAACTAGAACTGAACTAGAACTGAACTAAAACTGAACTAGAACTGAACTAGAACTAGAACTTAAATAGAACTGAACTAGAACTAGAACTTAACTAGAACTGTACTAAATCTGAACTAGAACTTAAATAGAACTGAACTAGAACTTAAATAGAACTGAACTAAAACTAAACCAGAACTTAAATAAAACTGAATAGAAAAGAACTAGAACTGAACAAAATCTGATCTAGAATCTGAACTAGAAACTGAACTAGAATCTGAACTAGAAAATGATCTAGAACTGAACTAGAACTTAACGAAAATCTGTAATATAATCAGAACTAGAATCTGTACTTAAATCTGAACTGGAATCTGAAATAGAATCTGAACCAGAATCTGAAATAGAATCTGAACCAGAATATGAAATAGAATCTGAACCAGAATCTGAAATAGAATCTGAACCAGAATCTGAACTAGAATCGGAACTAGAATCTGAACTAAAATTTGAATTAAGACTAAACTGAATGACTACTAAACTACAAATGAAGTGAATATGACCACTTTTCAAATCACTTAGTTGAACCTTAAACCACATTTTTTTTTTTTTTCAAACTTCATTCTTAGATTCATTCTTCTGTGATGAAATTATTCAAACTCGTGTCATTCGTTTTCCAATCAATTAAACAATTTCAAACTTTCGAATATTAACTTAATTTCAGTCCTTTTCTTAATGTTCATTTTTAATATTATTTTTTATCTAAATTTGTAATTTAAGTTGTTTAAATGTTTAATTTTATTTGTGATTTTCATTGGTGAATTGTTTAATCATGTTAACAAGATTTCAATTCACTCCATTTCAAATCAAATGTTAAGCGCCACTAAATGTTTTCAAATTAACAACTATTTTACACTCCTCTGACTCTCTGTGTCAGTTCAGTTGGGTCTTGAGTTGATCTTGTCTGCACATATTACCCTACACCTAAATAAATGTTTAATAATTCTTTTTTTATTACAGTTTTTTTAATCTTTTTGCGGAAAGAAAACCTCCTACGTGCTGCCGTTTCAAATTAAAATTCCATAAAATTGTTATTTATCTCGTGTGAGTGACTGAATGAGTGAGCATGTATGTTTATGCCTCTTTGGAGTTTAGTTTAACATTGTAGTTGTTGTTGTTGTTGCTGTTGTTAATTTGTCATAATATGTCTAATATATTTTAGTTAGACCTCTTGACTGTTTGTCAGTAAAATTTGTTTGTTTGAAATTAACTCTCCCTCTGCCTCTGTCTCTCTAATCCTCAATTAATCTGTTCGTCTGGATGTCTGTCGTTTTAAATTTCTGTTAGTTTAATGTGGAGTGAAATCCTAAAATATTTTGTGAGTCATCGGCAAAAAAAAAAAGTATTAAGTGTGAAATTTTCGAATCAAAAATACAAATTTATTTCTCAAAATTTCTAAATTTTTAATTGTTTCCAAAATAAGTTCGATTTCATTTCTAGTTCCGGTTTCAACTAGTTAAAGTTCAGTCCTAATTCAGTTCTAGTTCATATTCTAGTTTATAATTCAGTTCTTGTTTAGTTCCTAGATCAGTTCCAGTTCAATTCTAGTTCAGTTTCAGTTCAGTTTTACTTCAGTTCAAGTTTAATTCTAGTTCAGTTCTAAATCAGTTATAGTTCAGTTCTAGTTTGGTTTTAATTCAGTTTCAGTTCAGTTCTAGTTTAGTTCAAGTTCAGTTCAATTCAAATTCAGTTCAAGTTCAATTCAAGTTCAGTTCAAGTTCAATTCAAGTTCAGTTCTAGTTCAGTTCAACTTCAGTTCTAGTTCAGTTCGACTTCAGTTCTAGTTTAGTTCTAGTTCAATTCTAATTCAATTCTTGTTCAGTTCTAGTTCAGATCTAGTACAGTTCTAATACAGTTTCAGTTCTGTTCTTGTAATTCGAATTTTAATTGATATTCAAGATCAGATTCAACTTCAATTTTATATTCAAGTTGAGATTGCAGTTCAGATTTTAGTTTCAGCTTCTAATTCAGAATTTAGTTTAAAATCTCGTTCAGATTTTCGTTGTATTACAGTTTAGATTCTAGTTCCGATTATAATTCATTTTCTTGTTCGATTTCTAATTTAGAATCAAATTCAGATTCAAGTTCGGAATGTAGTTTAGATTCCACTTAAGGAAATTAGTTCACTTCTTCTCGATTAATTTTAATCTCAAAATATGGACATTTTATTCTTAATCAAAAATTTACAGATCCTCCTGAATAAGCGCCCCCTTGTGGTGAATCACTTAAATTTTATTCTTTTATTTATAAAACTCCCGACACTCCATTTTAATTTAGTATTCATTTCCCCCAGAATCCTTCAATAAAAATTTAATTAACTCAGATTTTTTTATTAACTTTTTTGTGTTTTTCAACAAAATAATTAATTAAAATTCAAATTATTATTTTTTCTTATGTCAGAACCAGAACAAAAAAAAAAATAATATATAAAATGATCACTTCGGCTGTCTGAAGTGCTTCCTACAACCACAGAAAAAAAAAAAACAAATTATGATTGTTGCAATCAAGCGCTTATTTTTTGTCCCTAAAATGTGTCCCTTTTTTATTAAAACGATGCGATGGACTCCACAACATTTTGATACTGATGACGCGATGTTGTCGAGCAAAATGTTGCAAACAAAAAACTTGAAAACAGAAAACCAAAACTAATTGAGTTGTAGTTGTGCCAACAAGAATCAGAAGAGGAGAGAATAGAAACTTCAGAGAAAAGAAAATCTGATTGCAGGAAAAGCAGGAGGGGAGAGACCTCTGGGAGTGCGAGTAATAAAGTAAATTTTGATACGCTGTTTTTTTTTTTTTTTGCTCCCACATTTCAGTTCATTCAAAGGAGTTTATTTTTAACAAAATCATCTTATTTTTTTTTATTATAAAAATAATATTTATTTTTGTACATCGTTGTGTCCGGGTAGATGTCTGTCCTTCTGTCTATACTCTGTCCGTCTGTACGTCCGTCCGTCCGTCTGTCTGTGGGTGTTGTCGTCATCTCTAAAACACTTTTCATTTTTGTTTTGTTTTTTTCTTCATGTTGCAAATTTTGTGTGGCTCCTTTGCCGGTCATGTATGAATGGTTGGTTCGGTTGGTTGTATCATAATGTGTCTGTTCTTTTTATGCTTAATTTGGCAGCCTGTCAAAATGATATAAAGATCATTGAAGTATTTTTTTCCTGCTCATAATAATATTTTTTTTTTATTTGTGTATTTATGATATAATAAGACCCGCTTACAAATACTCTCAAAGGTTTACTTGCAATAAAACGAAACTACAAGAAATATTGCAAAGATCTGAAGTAGAGAAACCCGAAATTCATAAGGGGAAGGTTGACCTACTAATCTCTCATTTGAACTTGGCATTCAATTTGGTATTTTTATAATTCCAACTATGATCAGGGTTTTAATAATAAAAAACAGCAGTTTGGTCTGTACTTCGAGAAATCGTCTAAATTATATGTTTTTTCAGATTATAGTATATTCCACATTCTAGACTGGAGCTCCAACAATTTGCGAGTTGATAGTCAGCACTATGATCTAGGAGACAATCAGAAATCTGACCTTAAATCTTAATTATAATCGAGACCAAAGCAGGTTTAAAATCTCGACTACAGTCTTGGCTAAAATCTTGAATTAAAGCCAAATAGATTTGACTATAATCTCGATTATAGTTTGGAACATAATCTCGCATATCATTTGGAATACAATCTAGATTAAAAAATATAGTCTGGACTATTGTCTGAACTAGAATCTGAACTAAAATCTTAACTGGAATCTGAACAAAAATCGGAACTAGAATTGGAACTAGAATTGGAGTAGAACTTTAAGTAGAACCAAACTAAAATCTGAACTAGAATCGGAACAAGAGTCTAAAATAGAACTGAAATAGAACTGAATTAGTACTGAACTAAAGCTAAACAAGAACTGAATTAGAACTGAACCAGAACTGAACTGGAACTGAACCAGAACTGAACTAGAACTGAATTAGAACTGAACTAACACTAAATAAGAACTGAACTGGAATCGAATTAGAACTGAACCAGAACTGAACTAGAACTGAACCAGAACTGAACCAGAATTGAAGTAGAACTGAATTAGTACTGAACTAAAGCTAAACAAGAACTGATCTAGAACTGAACCACAACTGAACTGGAACTGAACCAGAACTGAACTGGAACTGAATTAGAACTGAACCAGAACTGAACTAAAACTAAATAAGAACTGAACCAGAACTGAACTGGAACTGAATTGGAACTGAATTAGAACTGAACCAGAACTGAACTGGAACTGAATTAGAACTGAACCAGAACTGACCCAGAACTGAAGTAGAACTGAATTAGAACTGAACTAAGACTAAACTGGAACTAAATTAGGACTGAACCAGAACTGACCCAGAACTGAACTAGAACTGAACTAAGACTAAACTGGAACTAAATAAGAACTGAACAAAGACTAAACTGGAACTGAATTAAAACTGAACCAGAACTGTACCAGAACTGTACCAGAACTGAACAAGAACTAAACCAGAACTGAACTAGAACTAAATTAAAACTAAACGAGAACAAAACTAGAGCAGAACTGAAGTAGAGCTAGAAGCTTAGCTTGGTTCAAAACTAAAACTGAACACGAAATATGATCCGAGTCTGGATTCGAACTATAACATGATCAAGAAACAGAAGTAGAAAGTGAAATGCAGAAAAAGATCTGAAACTGAATTGGAATTTAAACAAGGAAAAAATAGAAGCTGAACTAGAATCTGAACCAGTGTCCGAATTGGAATCTGTTCTGAAGTGAATGCTAAACTAGAATCTGAACAAGAAGATAAATAAGAGTCTGAACAAATTGGCTGAATTGGAAACTGGTTAGGAATTGGGACTATAAGATGAACTAAAGTTTAGACTAGAATCTGAATTAGTGTTTGTAATGACACTGAATTCGTACTAGAAGTTTTTAAAGTTTTAATGAAATAAAATTGAATGTAAAATGACTCATAATCGGGGGAGTTCATTCCCCTTAGTTTTTTTTTTATAAAAAAAATTGTCTTCTTTTTTCTCTGTATTTCAGTCATTAATCAAAAAAACATACAAAAATGTTTCCAAAAACAAAAAAAGGAATCAAATTTATTCATTTAAAGTTGTTTTCTTTGATTTTCTTCCATCTTCCATTTTTCAACATTTTATCACATTTTGTTTGCAACAAACCCATTATTTCTTCTTCTTTTTCTTGTTTTTTCATTTTTGATTAATTTCCTTTTTCTACTTAAGTTGTTGATTGTCGTTGTTGTTGATTGTTGTTATAATTGTATTCATGTTGCAGCAGTTGCAGTCTGAATGTTTATTTTTATTTCACCTTAAGAGACAATGGCCACTTAACCCCACATTAGCCTTGCAACACCTAAATGACTCGCCAGTGTTGCACACTCATGCATTCACTCACTTATTGATTCATTCATTCATTCAGTTCGTTTATTCATTTGTTTACTACAAACATATGCTAATCATTGTTTTGTTGAGGGGAACATAATTAATGCAAATCAATTAATTTGAAATGTTTATAAGAAGAGAAAGACAAGAATGACAGAAATAAACAAATTAATTTGAAGACGAATCAGATGGAAAAACATAAAAAAGATTTTAAAAATTTTAATCAAATGTAAAATTAAAAGAAAAAGACTATAATTAAGGAAATAATGTTAATTGAAGAAATATGAATTAATTTGTTTCCAATTTAAGAAGAACTCAAGATCAATTAAAAAAAGTTTATTGAAAAAATTTAAGTTGTTTTTGAAAAATCTCCTCAATTGTTCAATTATGCAAAATCCTCTATTCATATTATCTTCCAAACACCAGTAGTTATGCAAATTAAAAATATTTAAAAACTCATTTCAAACATAACGACAACAACAAACATGCAACACAACAACAGCAACAAGCAATTACATAAAATATCTATCTTCCTCCTCCTCCTCATCCTCTGGAGTTTTCTTCTATCGTTACTTTTTTTGTATGCCTTCATTGCCACATTTCGAGAAACTCAAAAATTCATTTATATGCTCTCTAAGGCAAACACACACACACTCACTCATTCCTGTCATGATGGAGTGCAGTGCAAGCACGAAACGTGCAACATGTTGCAGCCTTAAAGTAAGACAGTGAGTCAGTTTGTTAGTCAGTCATGTAGACAAGGCGTATTAGTTTTATCGCTGTTGATGATGCTTCGTTGCAATTAAGTGCTAAATAAATTGTTGTTGATACTACTTGTATTCATTTTTCATGCACGTCCACGAAATACACAGAGGACTATTCAGATCCGTTGAGTATGCGATGTAAAACAATTGAAAATAAGCGTAAAAGAAGCGGGGAAACACCCGTTGCCCACTACAAAACAAAAAACAGAGATTCTCAAGTGGAAGAGGCTAAACTTTCGACTATATTTTCAATGCAATTCATAGTTCTATTTCCAGTTCCATTCTCAGTTATTTTTCCCATTCTGTTCCCAGATTAGTTCCCCAAACAGTTCTGAATTCAGATAAAAAATAGTTCAATTTCTTAGGTTTCTATTCTAAGTTCAATTTCCAATTCTGTTCGCAGTTCAAAATATAGCTCTCACTATATTTCAGACATTTGTTCAGATTTAAGTTCAGATTATAATTTATTCTCTAATTTAGAGCTCAGATTCTAGTACATTTCTTAGTTTATATTTTAATTTGGATCAAAATTAAAATCAGTTTCTAATGTTTCCTACTTTAGATTTTAATTAAGATCCCAGTTTATATTCCAATTCCGCTTCGAGTTGGTTTCTTAGTTTAGATTCTAGTTCGTATTCAAGTTTATATTCTGGTTCCGTTCGAGTTCTATTTTTTCTTTTCAGATTCATGATCAAATTCTAGTTGGAATTCTGATTTAGATTCTATTTCAGATTTAGTCTAATTTTAAATCAAAACTTCACATTCTAATTTAGATTCTAAATCAGATTATTTTTCTGATTTCTATTCAGAATTTAGTTCTGTGTTGCGATTCTAGATCAGATTCTTGTGTAGTGTTTAGATCAGGTCTAGTTCAGTTCAAGTTTAATTCCAGTTCAGTTCTACTTCAGTTCTAGTTCATTTTTAGTTCAGTTCGAGTTCAGTTTTAGTTCAGTTCTAGTTCAGTTCGAGTTCAGTTCTAGTTCCGTTCGAGGTCAGTTTTAGTTCATTTCTAATTCAGTTCTAGTTCAGTTCGAGTTCAGTTCTAGTTCTGTTCGAGGTCAGTTCTAATTCAGTTCTAGTTCAGTTCTAGTTCAGTTCTAGTTCAGTTCTAGTTCAGTTCTAGTTCAGTTCTAGTTCAGTTCTAGTTCAGTTCTAGTTCAGTTCTAGTTCAGTTCGAGTTCAGTTCTAGTTCCGTTCGAGGTCAGTTTTAGTTCATTTCTAATTCAGTTCTGGTTCAGTTCTAGTTCCGTTCGAGTTCAGTTTTAGTTCAGTTCTAATTCAGTTCTAGTTCAGTTCTAATTCAGTTCTAGTTCAGTTCTAGTTCAGTTCGAGTTCAGTTCTAGTTCACTTCCAGTTCAGTTCGAGCTCAGTTCTAGTTCCGTTCGAGTTCAGTTCTAGTTCACTTCTACTTCAGTTCTAATTCATTTTTAGTTCAGTTCCATTTCAGTTCCACTTCAGTTCTAGTTCTAGTTTAATTCTTGTCCAATTCCACTTCACTTCTAATTCAGTTCTAGTTCAATTCCACTTCAGTTCTAGTTCAGTTCTACTTCAGTTCCACTTCAGTTCTAGTTCAATTCCATGGTCTGTTCATAATTGAGTTTATAGTTCAGATTCTAAATCAAATTTCCAATTAAATTCTAGTTTTGATTTCGGCTAAAATTCGAATACATATTCTTGTACAGTATCCGCTATATATTCTAGATTATATATTTGATTCCAATTCCGATTCAAATTGTAGTTGAGATGCCATTTCATATTCTACAGTCTATTTCAAATTCCCGTTTAGATTTTAGTTTAAATTACAGTTTGGATTTTAGATCGAATTCTACTTCAGATTCCAGTTCCAATCATTTTAATTCAGTTTCTAGTTCAAATTGTAATTCCGATTCTTGTATACGTTTTGGTTCACACTTCACATATTAGATTCTAATCTGTATTGTAATGCAGATTTTAATTCAGATTTTAATTCACATTCTGGTTTTGATTGTTGTCTGTTTTTGTCTGAACTATTTCAGACTCTAGTTAAGTATGTAATTCGGATCCATGTTAAGATTTTGGTCCAGATCCTAGTTCTGATTTTAATTCTTCTTGTAGTTTAGTTCTAGTTCAGATTATACTTCAAATTCTGTTTCTGATTCATGATTGTAGTTCAGAATCCAACTCAGCTTTAGTTCGGTGCTGATTTTAGTTCAAATTAAATAGGACTAAAATCTATATATTCCAGACGATAGACTATATTATAGTCTTTATAATAATCTAGTCTATTTTCCAAACTATGTTCCACTCTTATCTGAAGCCTGAAAAGTTTATTGTCGTTCTTTACGTCTTCAGTTTAAATCTTAATAAATTTTCATTTTTTAATTTTTTTTAAGTCTTTTCTAAGGTCCTGACTCTTCCCTCTATTGATATATCTTTCAATACAGTTCTTTTCATATTTATTATTATTTTTCTATAGTTTTTTTTTCTGTTAATTTAATAATCGTGAGACATTTATCGCAATTGGAGTTTATCAAATATCAACAATCTTAAATGTCTGTAAAAATATTGCCACCAATTAAATATAAAATTTTGTGTGTTTTCAGCGATAAAAACAAAACGTTGACAAATATTTTTTTTATAAATTAATAATTTTTATTTTTGGGTTTTTTTTTCTTTGGAGCTGCTGTAGCAGCTTCTGATGTTTTTGAGTCTTGTAGTGAAAATGTTGACAATGTTGTTGGCCAATTTTGAACCCAAAAACCAACGACAAGTGCTGCGGCTATAGTGCTGCTGTTTGGTACTTTAACAGTTGAAAAGAGGAAAAAAGCAATATTTTGTGATACTTTTTGGCTAAAACAACTTTTTGGTTGTGTTAACATTTTGCCACATTTTTTTGTGAGCAAAAAAATTATTACTTCATGCTGCTTTGAAAAAATCTGTTGCCCCAAAACTTCATAATGATAGAAGAGGAAAAAAGACAGTAATTTAGAGACTCATAATGTCTTTTCTTTTTTTTATTTTTGGGGAAAAATAAAGGAAGACTAATTAAGTTGTGAAAAATCAAAAGTTATTTTCTAATATTTTCTTTAGTGAAACTTGTTTGGAACTTAAAACAATTTCAAGCTACCACTTGAGTGTTAAGGAGAAAACGACTAAAATTAAATATTTGAAAAATTAATTTGTTTTTTAAATTGTTGGACCTCCAATTGTGATGATTATATTCAAACTTCATGTGTATTTTAGTCTATTTTAAGATTTATGATTTAATCTTTGGTTAAAATCCATAAAAAAAGACTTTAAAAAAACATTTCAAAAATGTTTACTCTATTGATTTAAAGCAAATAATAAAAGGAAAAAAACTGTAACAGTTTTTAATACTTGAACGTGCCACAAGTAATCTGTTGCATTTACTTTCTTCCACAAAACTGTTTATTTTGCTCTTTTTCTCCTTATTTTACTCAAATCCAAACAATTTGTTTTATTTTGTTTACTTGGCTCTTGGGAGTTTAATTCGAAAATACTTCAACTTGCAACATAATCCGAGGTAAAATAAAAAATAAGAAAAAAAAAGACTTAAATCCAAAATAAATAACACCAAAACACAACTCTTAATATCCATGTGGCAGGTCTTAATTTGAATGTGAATTTATGTTTGTTCGTTTTACAGATTTATAACACATTTTTTATGATCCAATTCCATAAAAAGAGTATTAAAGGAAGAAACAACTTTATTTCTTCACATCTATTGATAGTTTGTGAAAAAGACAAAAAATAAAAAACTAAAGGAATTATGATGGCATGTGCTCGATATCAAAAAAATAACCCAAATTTCTTGAACAGAAAAACGTAAAAAGACAACAACTGATTGGCATTTCAAATGAAGATATTAAAAGAACGAAAACTAATTCTGAAAAGAATTTCTAAAAGTAATAAAAATTTATCATAAAAATAATATAAGAAAAAGAAATATGACCATAATCCTGATTATAAACTGTATATTTTTACAGTGAAACTGTTATTTTTGTAAAAATTTTGTTTTTGGTATAAAGTTGTGATTTTGATATAAATTTGTGATTTAGGTATAAATTTGTGATTTTGATATAAAATTGTGTTTTTGATATAAATTTTTGATTTTGATAGAAAATTCTGATTTTAATATAAATTTGTGATTTCGATATAAATTTGTGATTTTGATATAAAATTGTGTTTTTGATATAAATTTTTGATTTTGATAGAAAATTCTGATTTTAATATAAATTTGTGATTTCGATATAAATTTTGATTTAGATATAAAATTGTGATTTTAATATAAATTTGTGATTTCGATATAAATTTGTGATTTTAATATAAATTTGTGATTTCGATATAAATTTGTGTTTTTGATAGAAAATTGTGATTTTGATATAAATTTGTGATTTCGATATAAATTTGTGATTTTGATAGAAAATTATGATTTTGATAGAAAATTGTGATTTTGATATAAAATTGTGATTTTGATATAAAATTATGATTTTGATATAAAATTGTGATTTTAATAGAAAATTGTGATTTTGATATAAAATTGTGATTTTGATATAAAATTATGTTTTTGATAGAAAATTGTGTTTTTGATAGAAAATTGTGATTTTGATATAAAATTGTGATTTTGATATAAAATTGTGATTTTAATAGAAAATTGTGATTTTGATATAAAATTGTGATTTTGATATAAATTTGTGATTTTGATATAAAATTGTGATTTTGATATACAATTGTGATTTAGGTATAAATTTGTGATTTTGATATAAATTTGTGATTTTGATATGAAATTGTGATTTTGATATGAATTTGTATTTTTGGTATAAAATTGTGATTTTAATAGAAAATCGTGATTTTAGTTTAATTTTTTCCTCTAAAAATTGAATTTTCGTCGAAAAATTAAAATTCTTCTCAGAAATATTTTTTTCTAAAATTTATCGTTTCGTCGAAATTTTTTTTTGACTAAATTGATAATGCTTTTAACTACAAATTTTCATCAATAATTCTAATTTCAACCAGAACTTTAGTATAAAAAATAATTTTATATTTTTTTTTTCTAAAATTGAAATTTTCGTCCAAAATTGAAAATTTTCGTCTAAATTTTCATTTATTTCAATTTCAAATTATGGTTAAAAATTGTGGTTAAAATTTTGTCTAAATTAAATTTTTATGATTCGTCGACAATTAAAAATTTCGTCTAAAATGGAAATTTTCATTAAAAATATAAAATTTCGTCTAAAAATAAAATTTTTATTAAAAATTTTAAATTTCTCTTAAAAATAGAATTGAATTGAAATTGGATTTTTCGTCTAAAATTTAATTTTTCGTCTAAAATTTAAAACTTTCGTCAAAAATTAAAATTTTCATCAAGAATTAAAACTTTCGTTTAAAAGTGAATATTTTCTAAAAAATGAATGTTTCGACGAAAATTTTGATTTTCACCTTGAATTAAAAATTTCGTCGAAAATTAAAATTTTCGTCGAAAAATTCATTTTTCTTCTTAAATTGAAACTTTTATTAAAAATTGTAATTTTCGTCAAAATGGGAAATTTGACATAATGAATTGAATTTCTCGTCTAATATTTAAATTATCGTCTAAAATTGGAATTTCTTTTCTTAAATTGAAATTTTTGTTGAAAAATAAAAGTTTTGGTATAAAATTGATATTTTCATCTAAAATTGGCACGTTTCTTCTAAAATTGAAACTTTTATTTAAAATTAAAATTTTCGTCTAAAATTAAAATTTCCATCTTAAAATGAAATTTTCCTCTAAAAATTTCAATTTTTGTGCAAAATATTATTTTCGCCTAAAAATTTAAGATTTCGTGTGTTCAAATATTTCTTGAAATTTGTGTCTTTTCAAAACCATTTGGTCAAAAATTATTTATTTCCAAATCCTTTTAAACATTTTTTCGTGTTTCTTGTTTTTCAAACATTTTTATTTGTTGCTGTAAAAGGAGTGTCCGTCCGTCTGTCTGGAAATAAATGAAATTTTACGTGCCTGAAATTAATGACAATAAAAGCAGACATTATTTATTTTTGAAGAAAAATGAAAAAAAAAAATGAAACGACTCTTGGCAAATAAACTTTAATTTGGTTGTAAACATTTTGTCTTTTGATTTGTATTGAAGAAAAGAAAACACAAAAAGGAATTGATTTATTTTAGAAAAAAATGTATAAAAATAATGATGATGATTCATAGAAAATTGTTATAAAAAAGCGAAAAAAAGGAAAATTTTATCCTATAAATATCCTAGACATTTAGACGTTCTTGTCATTGATTTCAGATTTCAATCTGAAAAGTATTTGCGTTAAAGAATATTGGAATTTTTGTTTTCTTGTCTTTTCGTCTTTTATTATTTTTTTTTTGTGAAACCGTTGATGGACAAATGGATGAATCAATAAAAGACAAAAGCAAGTAAAAATGTTATTTTCGGTTATGTCGAATCTTCAATACCCTTCACCACAAATGCGTGTGAAGTAAATACATTATGTTTCGTACATACACAATTACAAACGTATTTAATATATAAACGATTTTCTTAAATGCAACATAGGAACACTTAAAGAGTGTTATATTTTTGGCTATAACTTGCACCGATTTTGATCATTTTTGGAATGGTGATTTAGTACATTTTGCTTAATATAACGGCGAAATTTCATTCTAATCTATCGATTTATAATTGAGAATTTTACAAAAGTTCTTAGCTTGAACTGAGAGATTGCCTCATATATCGGTCTATATCTTGTAATATACTGAACCGATTAAGCTGGTTTCAAATAGAAAACTTCTCGGGACCATAACAAATGCTCAAGTCAAATTTCATTCAACTACGTCAACTATTGTGGATGGGAGAGTGCCAGTTACAGACAGACAGACAGACAGACAGACGGACATAGCTAAATCGACTCAGATTTTTGATTTGATACCAGAATATTATGGGATCAAAGATGATTCCTTCATAGCGTTACACACGTAATGACAAGGTTAATATACCTCCTTTACCACTTGTAGTGTAACAAAGACATGAGGACTTATTTGTGATTTAAAAATAAATTTTGTAAAAAATAATTATTGATCACTGAAAAGACCTCCTCATTAGGAATTGCGAAATAAAAAAAGAGGAGAATTTCTTTAGAAAAAAATATTTTTCTTAAAACATTTTTTTGCTGTTTTGCAATTAATTGAATACTTTTAAGCAGAAATCACTTTAATATTTCAGTTATTTACATTTAAGCAATAAATGTCATCTCTTAAAAGTTCCTTGACCCCTTTTTTTTTACTTCATATTTTAATATTTTTGTCTTTATCGTTCTATAACGAGATATTCGCATTTCATTATGTGGCAGATCTTTGGAAATCACCCACAAGTTGTGAGAATTATTTTTTTTTGTTTAATATTTCGTTATTCTCCCTTTTTGGCAATAACAATCTGATTATTTAAGTGAAAATGTTTGTTTGTTTCTTCGTCTTTTTTCCATATTTTTCCATAATTTTAACGCCACCATAAACAAGAAACACTAACCACCCTCGTTCAGCTTTCCCACCTCCTCAAGATTTCAGCTTTGTTCCATTAAATGATTCTTTGCCAAAACAAAAAAGAAAAAGAGTCTGTTTAACATTTAACAAAAGTCTGTCTGCTGCCGTAGACTGACTCCATTCATGTTCTACAGTCTTTGATGGTGTCAAGAAATAAAATCCACAAAAAGAAAAAAAAGCAGAAAATGCTAAAATAACTTAAACTACAAAAATTAATTCGCGCCACTTCCATTCCAAAAAAATATTATACGTTTTTTTCTTCTTCATCAGTTATTGGCCGAAAAAGGCGTTAAGAGTGGCGTTGCCTCTGGCCATGATGTTGGTGACATTTAACGGTGTCTCCCCATTATTTTTTTCTCTTTTTTTTTTGTCTTGCGTTACGTTTTACTTCCAATTATGGTCGTTTGCTTTAACTCCAACAACAACTTATGCGTGAATCTTAAAATAATGATAAACAAAAACACAGCAATTTTCATGAAAAATTATCTACTGAAATTGCAATTCCAAAATTAAAGTTGGTTTATGATTTCAGAACAAGATATTTGAATTAAAATTATTTACAAATTTGAATGAAATTTACATAAATTAAGAAAATTGATTTTTTATACTAAAATTTTTATTTTAGTATAAAATTATAATTTTATACTAAAAGTTTTTACTCAATTTATAATTTAATTAATTTAGTTTTTAGTTAAGATCTTAGTTATGAAACTGATTTAGATTTAGTTCAAAGACCAGTTCAGTTCTAGTTCGCTTTTAGTTCAGTTTTTAAATTTTCGGCGAAAATTACAATTTTAGACGAAAAATTAGAATTTAATCGAAAATTTAAAAATTTTAAAACATTCAATTATGGAGTAAAATCTCAATTTTGGAAAAAAATCAAATTAAAAAAAATTAAATTATAGACGAGAATATCGATTTTAGACAAAAAATTTTTAGACAAAAATTTTTAAGACAAAAATTTTAATTTTAATATAAAAAATTTCAAATTTAAACAAAAATATGAATTTGAGACTTAAATTTCACTTTAAAACAAAAATTTCAATTTTAGTCGAATATTTTAAATTTAGACGAAATTTTCAATTTTTGGAAGAAAATTCAAATTTTAGACAAAATTTTCAAATTTAGTAAAACATTTCAATTTGAGATGAAAATTATAATTCTTTAAGCCGAATTTTAGAATAAATTCAATTTTCGACGAAAATTTAAGTCTCGAATATAAATTTGAAATTAAAATTGACATTTTAGACCAAAATTAAAATTTTTGTAAAAAAAAAAAAAATTATATCAAAATCAATTTTACATTAAAAATACATTATTGTTATTGTATTTATTACATTTCATTATTATTAACTTTAATTCAACAATTAACAGCTGAACATTTGTCGTATCAATTCCACTTAATTAAAAATTTATTTTAGTGAATTCCAAACGCTTTTTTGTTATAAGAAAAACGCAGCTGTTTCGTAAACTTGGTGTGAGGTTTTAGGTGTTTTTTTTAGATTTTGACCACAATTTAATTTTTAATAAGATTTTGGCTAAAAACAATTTACTTATTTCTTGTCAACATTTACAGTTCTTTTTGCAATAATAAACAATACTTGGTATTTGGTATCACAAATAATTGTAATTAATGTCAGTGTTAACTTAAATAATAAATTAATTGACCAAATTAAGTGTTAAAATTAAAACGAGAAAAAAATAATAACGAAATCACAAAAAACACCAGTTTTTAAGAGACATTTGTTGCATTTAAATTAAACGCTTTTTATTATTATTTTACAAACATAAGACCTTTAAAAAGCTGAAAACTTCACCTGTTTTTCTTAAGTTTTTAAATCTTAATAATTCTCCCACTTATTTATAAAAAGACTTTAATTCTTTATAATTTTTTATCTTTAACCTGAAAAGTTAAAAACTCCCAAAGACAATAAATTTGCTTTGTATCGTAAAGAAAAATAATAATTCAATAATAAAAAGTGTCAAACAGTGATCACGATTTAAGCGTTTTTTATCATTTTGTGCCAACAACAAAACGACAACTTCAGGCGCATTTTGAACCTTAAATTTGGGTAACAAGACAGATGGAAAGACGGACAGACAAATTTGTTTTCAAAAATATTTTTGGTAGCAAAAGAATTTTTGCTTTTTTTTTTGTCAAAAGGCAGAAAACCAGATTCTGCAGTTAAACAGAGAAAAAGCAAGACAAAATAATAAAATTGATAATTATCACGATTTATGGAGATACAGAGACTAAAAATGAAACTAAAATTGAGCCAAGTAAAATTAAAAAAAAGGAATAATATTTAAAAAGCTTTAAACTCTGACTATAAGATCACATAAATTATTTAATCAAAATAATTTCATCGCAAATCTATAAATAACAAACAAAAACAAAAATAAAGAGTTCTGAAGGAAATAGAGTAAAATTTACGAAATTTGTGATTTTATAATAAAATTGTGATTTTATTATAAAATTGTGATTTTATTATAAAATTGTGATTTTATTATAAAATTGTTATTTTAGTATAAAATTGTGATTTTAGTATAAAATTGTGATTTTATTACAAAATTGTGATTTTATTATAAAATTATGATTTTAGTATAAAATTATGATTTTAGTATAAAATTATGATTTTAGTATAAAATTGTGATTTTATTATAAAATCGTGATTTTATTATAAAATTATGATTTTAGTATAAAATTATGATTTTTGTATAAAATTGTGATTTTAGTATAAAATTATGATTTTAGTATAAAATTGTGATTTTATTTTAAAATTGTGATTTTATTATAAAATTGTGATTTTATTACAAAATTGTGATTTTATTATAAAATTGTGATTTTATTATAAAATTATGATTTTATTATAAAATTATGATTTTAGTGATTTAATATAAAATTGTGATTTTATTATAAAGTTGTGATTTTATTATAAAATTGTGATTTTATTATAAAATTGTGATTCTATTATAAAATTATGATTTTATTTTAAAATTATGATTTTTATATAAAATTGTGATTTTAGTATAAAATTGTTATCTTATTATAAAATAATGATTTTATTATAAAATTATGATTTTAGTATAAAATTATGATTTTATTATAAAATTATGATTTTAGTATAAAATTATGATTTTATTATAAAATTATGATTTTAGTATAAAATTATGATTTTAGTATAAAATTGTGATTTTATTACAAAATTATGATTTTATTATGAAATTTTGTTTTATTATAAAATTGTAATTTTATTATAAAATCGTGATTTTATTAAAAAATTATGATTTTAGTATAAAATCTTAGAGCAAAAAAATTATTTTTCGTCTAAAACCGAAACTCTTGTTTCAAAATGAAATAAAACATTTTAATTTTTTAACACAAAATTTGAGATTTCGTCTAACATTGAAGACTAAAATTTAAATTTTAGCCTAAAATTATAATTTTCAGCTAAAATTATAATTTTGTACCAAAATTATAATTTAATATTTTATTTGAATTTTCTAATAAAATTATTTTGTAGCAAAATTATAATTATGTACTAAAATCTTATTTTTATAATTTTACAGTAAAATTTATTTTTTGTACTAAATTTATACTTTTGTAATAAAATTTATTTTTGTACTCAAATAATAATTTTGTACTAAAAATTATTTTTTTCTGAAATTTTAATTTTTGTGTAGAACTTTAATTTGGTTCAAAATATATTTTATATATTTTTTTTGAAGTCGTTATTATATTTTTTTAGTACTAAAATTATTTTTAGTACTAAAATTAAACATGAACCTAAAGTTTACGGAAGACGTTTTTTCAATTTTTTATCAAAATGTATGAATGACCTCATCTTAATGACGATTTTGTTTTCAATATTTATTTTTCTAAAATTATGATCGTTGATCATGATCATATTTTGAAAGCAACATGATCATTTATTTAACACCCCAACTTTTTCTTAGAGGATCATAATTAATGACTCCAAAAGTCAGGGAAAAACAAGTAAATGAACACACATTAAGTGACGGGTGATAATTCTTAAAAAAAAAGTCCTGCAGTTTGGGGGATGATCGTGAAAGCGATCGTGAATTTTTTTAAATATTTTTAAGAAAGAGAAAATTTTATATTAAAAGAGAGGGAGAAAGAGAAAAGGAGAAAATTATTTTGGGAAAACGAAAATTATTGGGATTAGTGTGCAGAGTGATGCGTTGATTTGACTGTTAATTAAGAACTGTTGGGCCGTGTTGTGTGTTAGAAATGATTAAGTATCTGGGATTTCTCATGGAGTTTTTAAAATTTCAAATTATTTTAAAGGATCGTTTTTTGAGGTGATTTTTTTTAGAAAAAATAATTTCAAGTCTTTTTGCAATAATTATATCAAATTTTGGTGGTGTTGGCAAAAACAAGACAGACAACAAGATTCTTTTTAAAGAGAAACAAAAAATACAAAATAAAACAACAAGAAAAAAACACCTGCCTGGTGGACAAGTTTTTGAGAATGTTTCTTTAAAAGTGATTGTGTTATTTTTGCACATTTTATGAGAAATATTAGGGTGATCACTTTTTTAAGGGGAAATAAATATAAATTCAAGAAATTAAGAGAGAATTCGGCCATGCCGAATCTTCAATACCCTTCACCACAAATGTAAACCACAGAAAGTTTACATTTGAATTTAGAGGTTTCTTCGGATATCGGTCTATATCTTTTAATAAACTGAACCGAGTTTATCGGTTGTAATTAGGAAACTTCTCAAAACTGTAAGAAAAAACTCAGGCCAAATTTCATTTAGCTCTGTCAGTTTTTGTGGATGTGAGCGTGCCAACAACAGACAGACAGACGGACATAATTAAATCGACTCAGATTTTGATTTATGGGATCTGAGATGATTTCTTTTTAGCGTTACATACAGAATGACAAAGTTCACTTACACCACTTGTGGTGGTAGAGGTCATAAAAAAATGAATCCTTCTTTTGTTGCTTTAAAACAGCTGCTATTTTGTGATCTTTTCAAAAATAAAACTGAATTTAAATAATTTACGTTGATTTTCTGAAAAAATCTCACAATTTGTCTTTAATAAAAGACTTTTTCTTCTTTTTTGTAAAATTAAAATAAAATTTAAATAAATTTCCCATTTTTTTTCAAAAGTTGTTTTCGAAAAATCGACTTAAATCGTGACTAATAAAAATTAAACTCTTTCAATAAATTTTAAAATCTTGTTAAGATATTGAAATCAATTTTTTTCTCTCTCTAAAAATTCTATAAAATAAAAAAATAACAAAAAAAAATGCTCAAAACTCCATTTGTTGTCAATTAATTGTGGAATTTCGAAAAAAAAAAAAAACAAATCAATTTGTTTTGCCCCAGAACAACAAAAAAACACAATTTTCCTTTTGTTACAAAAAAATTATTGTAAATCTTTATTGTAATTTTAACAAAAAAAATCTCCATAAGAATCCAATAAAAAATCTTTTGTTGTTATTTTGTGATCTTTTGTTTATTTTATACAGAGAAAACCGAGAAAAAACATCATTTTCAAAAATTTAACTCTAAAATAAACAATTTCATCTTCATTTTCCTTCCAAAAATAAAAAAAAAAACTACAACATAATAATTTATTAAGTCTCGTATTTTAGTTATTTTCTTGTCATAAAGACATTAATTCTATTAATTCAAATCATAAAATAAAACACACAAAAAGAAGGTTTTATTCTGTTCAAATTATTGTAAAATTTCAATTTTTTCTCAAAACATCTTTTGATGTCTTAATTTGTGTTAAAAAGACGAGATCATTTGAATGAACATGAAAATTACCGCCACAAATAATTTATTTTGGTCATAAGAGGAGGAAATGAAGTTTATGTTAAATAAACGATCAAAATTAACATAAAAACGACAGAAGAAAGAAAGTTTTTAATTTGAATACAATTACAAGATCAGAGAATTACAGCAAAATCTCCTCAAAGAAAATAATAAATAATTCTTGAAAAGAAACCGAAAATTTCGAAATTTATATAAAATTGAACATTTTAAAACAAATATTTTAGTACAAAATTATGATTTTAGTACTGAATTATGATTTTAGTACAAAATTGTGATTTTAGTACAAAATTATGATTTTAGTACAGAATTATGATTTTAGTACAAAATGATGATTTTAGTATGAAATTGTGATTTAAATACAAAATTATGATTTTAATACAAAACTATGATTTGAGTACAGAATTATGAATTTAGTACAAAATGATGATTTTTGTACGAAATTGTGATTTTAATACAAACTTTAATTTTCGTATAAAATTATAAATTTTGTGTAGAACTATGATTTAGTACAAAACTATGATTGTAGTACAAAATTATGATTTTAGTACAAAATTATGATTTTAGTACACAATTATAATTTTAGTATAAAATTATAATTTTTGTACAGAATTATGATTTTAGTACAAAACTATGATTTTAGTACAGAATTATGATTTCAGTACAAAATTATGATTTTAGTACAAAATTATAATTTCGTACAAAATTATAATTTTAGTACAAAATTATCATTTTAGTACAAAATTATGATTTTAGTACAAAATTTTAATTTTCGTACAAATTTTTGATTTTAGTACAAAATTATGATTTAATAATAAAATCACAATTTTATATAATTTATTTAATATTTAATATTTTATTATAAAATTGAGATTTTAATATAAAGTTGTGATTTTAAAACCGCGATTTTAGTATAAAATTGTGATTTTATTATAAAATTGTAATTTTACTATAAATTGTGATTTTATTATGAAACTGCGATTTTAGTATAAAATTGTGATTTTATTATAAAATCTTAATTTTAGTATAAAATTGTGATTTTATTATAAAATTTTAATTTTAGTATAAAATTGTGATTTTATTATAAAACTGCGATTTTAGTATAAAATTGTATAATTTTATTATAAAACTGCGATTTTAGTACAAAATTTTATATAATTTTAGTACAAAATTATAATTTTAGTACAAAATTATAATTTTAGTACAAAATTATTAATTTTAGTACAAAATTATTATAAATTTTTATTTTATTATAAAACTGCAATTTTAGTATAAAATTGTGATTTTATTATAAAATTTGATTTTATTATAAAATTGTAATTTTATTAAATTGTGATTTTATTATAAAACTGCGATTTTAGTATAAAATTGTGATTTTATTATAAAATTGTGATTTTATTATAAAATTGTGATTTTATTATAAAACTGTGATTTTAATATAAAACAATTTTATAATTAAAAATTTTATAGTAAAATCAAATTTTATAACAAAATTTTTATAGTAAATTTTTTTTAATAAAATAATTTATAATAAAATCAATTTTATAATAAAATGCAATTTTAATTTTAGTAAAATCACTTTATATTCATCCAATTTTAGTAAATCACAATTTTATAACAAAATCAATTTTAATTAATAAAATTTTTATAATAAAATCTTTTATAACAAAATCCAATTTTTTCAAAATTGACATTTTATAATAAAAAAATTTATAATAAAAACAATTTAAAATATTTATATAAATCACTTTATTTCACAATTTTATATTCAAATCACAAATTTTTTAAAGTTTATTTTTTTATAACTTAAATACAATTTTATATTATCACATTTTTATAAAAAAATTTATACTCAAATAATTTATGTTTTTCTTAATTCAATTTTTAAAAAAATCACAATTTTATAATAAAACTCCAATTTTATAACAAAATCACAATTTTTTATAATAAATCGCATTTTATAGAAAAATCACAATTTTATAATAAAATCACAAATTTATAATAAAATCACAATTTATAATAAAATTCACAAATTTTGATAAAATCACAATTTTATAGTAAAATCAAATTTATAATAAATCACAATTTTAGTAAAATCACAATTTTATAATAAAATCACAAATTTATAATAAAATCGCAATTTTATAAATAAAATCGCAATTTTATAGTAAAATCACAATTTTATTCACAATTTTTAGTAAAATCACAATTTTATAATAAAATCACAATTTTATAGTAAAATCACAATTTTATAATAAATTCACAATTTTATTAAAATCAAATTTTATAAAAATCACAATTTTATAGTAAAATCACAATTTTATAGAAAAAATCACAATTTTTAGTAAAATCACAATTTTATAATAAAATCACAAATTTATAAAAAATCACAATTTTATTTAGTAAAATTTTTTATAATAAATCAAAATTTTTAGTAAAATCACAATTTTATAGTAAAATCACAATTTTATAACAAAATCCCAATTTTATAATAAAATCACAATTTTATACAAAAATCACAATTTTTATACAAAAATCACAATTTTATAATAAAATCACAATTTTATAATAAAATCACAATTTTATAGTAAAATCACAATTTTATAATAAAATCACAATTTTATAACAAAATCACAATTTTATATTAAAATCACAATTTTATAATAAAATCACAATTTTATAATAAAATCGCAATTTTATAACAAAATCACAATTTTATAATAAAATCGCAATTTTATAGTAAAATCACAATTTTATAATAAAATCACAAATTTATAATAAAATCACAATTTTGTAATAAAATCACAATTTTATAGTAAAATCACAATTTTATAATAAAATCACAATTTTATAATAAAATCACAATTTTATAGTAAAATCAAAATTTTATAATAAATCACAAATTTATAATAAAATCGCAATTTTATAATAAAATCGCAATTTTATAGTAAAATCACAATTTTATAATAAAATCACAATTTTATAGTAAAATCACAATTTTATAATAAAATCACAATTTTATAGTAAAATCACAATTTTATAATAAAATCACAATTTTATATTAAAATCACAATTTTAAAACAAAATCACAATTTTATAGTAAAATCACAATTTTATAATAAAATCACAATTTTATAGTAAAATCACAATTTTATAATAAAATCACAAATTTATAATAAAATCACAATTTTATAGTAAAATCACAATTTTATAATAAAATCACAATTTTATAGTAAAATCACAATTTTATAGTAAAATCACAATTTTATAACAAAATCCCAATATTATAATAAAATCACAATTTTATACAAAAATCACAATTTTATACAAAAATCACAATTTTATAAAAAAATCACAATTTTATAATAAAATCACAATTTTATAGTAAATCACAATTTTATAATAAAATCACAATTTTACAATAAAATCACAATTTTATAATAAAATCACAATTTTTAATGAAATCACAATTTTATAATAAAATCACAATTTCATAATAAAATCACAATTTTTAATAAAATCACAAATTTATACTAAAATCACAATTTTATAATAAATTCACAATTTTATAATAAAATCACAATTTTATATTCAAATCAAAATTTTATAATAAAATCACAATTTTATATT
This sequence comes from Cochliomyia hominivorax, assembly GCA_004302925.2. Classification (NCBI taxonomy): domain Eukaryota; kingdom Metazoa; phylum Arthropoda; class Insecta; order Diptera; family Calliphoridae; genus Cochliomyia; species Cochliomyia hominivorax. Next base: position 96,009,588 of record PYHX02000158.1, on the reverse strand, counting down.
AAAATCACAATTTTATAACAAATCACAATTTATAAAAAATCACAATTTTATAATAAAATCACAATTTTATAATAAAATCACAATCACAATTTTATACAAAAATTTATTAAGAATTTTAGTTAAAATTTGAAATAAAATTTTTCTTTAAGAATTTTTGTGGGAATTTGGGGCGGACGTTTTTTTTAAGAAGACAAACATTAAATAAAAATTTTCATTATCACTCTTATTGTACGTTATTGTATATAAAAAAGTACTTTAAAAGATAAAAACAAATTATAAAAGAAAAATTAATAAAAAGGAAAAATCAATAACAATAAAAGTAAAAAAGAAACCATAAAATAATCAGAAAAAAGAGATAAAGAAGCCAAGTCCCAGTCAGACTGGCCAGTCTAGGCACCTTCATTTCGAAAACAAGTTCAAATAAAAAATCATAAAAATTATAAAAATATAAATATAAATAAAAAAAAAAATAAACAAAATAAGAAAAGGAAAATAAACTTTTTTTCAAAACAGATCAATATCGGTGAAGACGTTCGTTCTTGTCGACGTCGTCATCATGATCATTATGGTTTTATCGATTATCATTTCATTTCTTTTGAACATTAAGGTGTTAATGATGTTTAGTTTTATCATAATCATGTTATGATCATGTCTCTCTCTCTCTCTCTCTGTCTCTCGTTCTCTCTCTTTCGATCTTTGTCTGTCTATTTGTTTTGAATGTTTGTTTGGTTGACTATAAAAATATTTTCTTAAACCTTTAAGATTGATAAGCGTTACAAGATTATAAACAAATAAAACAAAAAAATTACTCAATGATTCACTTTTCTTTTGGGTTTTTTTTTTTTGTTGTTTTTGAAGATCACTGAAGATCATCTGAAAGAGAAAAAAAACTACTTGAAATTCATTCATTTGTCTATCAACCTGTCTGAGGAGGATTAAATGAAAGAGGAGGGAATTGATTCTTTGGAAACAGGGGCTGTTGACTTGAAACTGAAGTGCATACAGTTTCAGTAAGTGAAGTGACTGTCAATATTGAGATTCTCTTCTCAGTCTACTGGTGGCAGCCACAACAATGACAAAATTTGTTTTATCAATTTAAAGTGTAAAATATCAAATAAATCACAATAAAAGATCTTTCATTATTCACCAGAATGTTCTTCACACTTTTAGTTAACATTCCAGCCACAAAGGAACAATTCGCTTTAAACTGATCTTCATAATGATCCTGATCTTTAAAGGCCTTCATATAGATTATATGAAATTCTTTTGGCTAGAAAAATTTTTAACTTTTCTCATCATAAACTTTGAAAATTATTTTCAAAAAATGTTAATAAACTTCTACTCTCAAATCTCAACTCTCTACCAAGTGTAACGATCTTAAAAGCTCTTAACGATCAGCATTTTTCTCTAAAATTAAAAATTAAAATAAATAAAAAGTTCTTTTTTATCTTAATAACACATAAAATACCATAAAACTTTCAATAAATTTAAATTTAATAAAAAAATTTGAAACTTTGTTTTCATTCTTAAAAAAAAGTGTTAAAACTTTTACTAATGATCTTGATAAAATGAAATTGTTTTAAAAGCCCCATTTCAAAGAGAAAAGATCTTCAAATAAAATGTTAAAAATACATTAAATGATTAACAGTTTATAAATTTCAAATTAAAGAAATTTATTTGTTTTCCCTTTAAGACTCCAAAAATAAAGATAAACGATCGAAGAGTAAAATTGCTTCTTAAAAAAAGAGAAAATAATAATGATCGTGTTAAAAAATGGGTTTGACAGGGGGAAAATGTTTTAAACAAAGAATGAAAATTTTAATTCACAATTTAAAATTTATTAAATTTTAAAACTGGACGTATTAAAGATCCCAGGATGAGCGTTAAAATATATGAATGATTTTCTAAATTAAACATTTATATTGTTTGTCAAAGTTTACTGATCGCCAGTTGATGACATAAATTTATATCGTTTTCTAGAAAAATAATAATTTAGCATAACAACTTAAAATTTAAGTACAATCTTATACTAGAACTCAAAAATCCCAATAAGATCGTGATCATATTTTAGTCTTTTAAAAATTAATTCATTTTATCACTGATCTTTTGTATGTCCACCTGTCTGTAGACTATTAGACGAAAGAAGGGGCAGGCTCTTTGCTTTTCTTAGTCTAATGGTGGCAGCCTCAATTATAGCAAAATTTCTTTAATTATTTTAAAAGAGTTGATCACTGATCATAGATGAAATAAATGTCGTTAGTTTTTGTATAAAATTAATATTTAAGCAAACAATTTTAATTGTAATATATGACACCTAAAAGATCACAGAACGATCGGATCTTTGATCTCAAAATTCTATTATAACTGAAAATTATTATTTGATCGCCGATCGAGGATGAAATAAATTAAGATCTTTTTGTAGATAATTAATATTTTAGCATAACATTTACATACATTATTAAACAAGAGCTTAGAAAAATACCAGGATGGAAGATCATGATCGTGCGATTTGAAATAAACTCATTTTATCACTGATCTACGATTTCGAATTTAAATAGATTTAAGCGATTTTTATATATTTAAATGATTTTATGAATTTATTATTTATTTCGAAAAAAATTAGTGATCAGTAAAAATATGATCACTGATCATGAATGAAAATAAATGATGATCTTTGTTTTTGTTTAAAATTATAAAAATTATCATTTTATTAATAAAATTTTGTTCTAAATCCGAAATTAAGACTAAATTTCAAATTAGGCAAAAATTGAAATTTCTTTCTCCAATTTAAATCGCACTAAATTCAATAGAAAAACGTTATTTTAACATGATTACGGATAGACGGAAGGACAGACATCGCTGTGGACAAATGATTAAAAACGGATTTGATTACTAATAGATATTAATATCTACGATTCTATGTTTTTATATAGTCACTAATAAACGACTTTTTATTTAAAATTAACAAATTAATGAACTTTTTGGAAGACAATTTTAATACTAAAAAATTTTTCAAGATTTTTATTTAATTAAACAAAGACGGACGGAAGGACGGACATCCTGGAAAGCAAAGAGGTAAAGGAATGGACTTGAGTATTAAAAGGAACATTATATAGAGGGATTTTCTATATATACTACCCAATTATAGCTATTTCCCAGCCACTGATTTAAATAATTTCTGCAATGGATGGAAAATACTTTTATTCAATTATAACACATTTTATTGTTTATAGTTAAACAAAGACATACGGAAAGACTGATATCACTAAAGACGAAGGGATTTCATAATGGACTTAAGTACGAATAGGAACATAATAGTAAAGGGTCTTCTTTTAAAATAGCTATTTATAATAATTTATAGGATCTGAATTATATAATTAATGAATTTCGAAATAAATATATGTTAATTAAATTTGTAATACAATTTTTATACATTTAACAAAGACGGATGGAAGGATGGATATCTCTCAAGCCAAAGGAATTAAAAAATGGACTTGAGTATGAATAAAGACATACAACTAATGGGTTTAAATATGGGAATTTTTATAACTATTTGTGAGACATTAATTATAAAATAACTGGACTGAATATCTAAATATTTTAGGAGGTTTTTAAAATTTTTCGTCTATTTAAACAAAGACGGACGGTAGGACAGACAATTCTGAAGACAAAGGGGATACTAAATTGACATGATGGTTATAAATATAAAGTACAGGAGGGTTTCCTATAAACCTGGGCTTTTTCAAGGCGTCATTATTATACAACGCGCCATTGACTATATTATTCCTGAATTGGAAAATTCAGGAAAAATGCAATTTTTCGAAAAAATGTTTTTGCTAAATAAAGACGGACGGAAGGACAGACATCTCTGAAAGCAAAGGGATTAAATATGAACTTGAATGCTATTAAATATAAACTATAGGAAAGTTTCCTATAAATATAGGGTTCCAATGACTGTATTTAAGTCATTAAATTATACAATTTCTTTACGGGATATAAAACCATTTTTATGATTTTCTTTAAATTTTAACTTTTATACTTAAGACAGACGGAAGGACAGAAGGCTTTAAAGGCAAAGGAATTTAAAAAGTGGACTTGATTTCTAATAGATATATAATATTGGGAGGTTTTCTTAATATCTAGGCTTTTTCTGAACAAATTAATTAAAATTTAGTTAATAAAATTTTATTCTAAATAATTTAAGTTTTTTATATATTTTTCAGCAAAGACGGACAGAGGGATGGATATCGGTGAAGCGAAAGAGTTTAAAAATATGGACTTGATGATTAATGAGTAAGTAATATGGAAGGCTTTGTTATAATTCAAGGGTTTTACAACATATTTACAGGTAAATATTTAAATAAAATAATTAAAGCTTTAAGTTTATAATTGTAGTTTGAAATTAAATTTTTTTATATAAAATTAAAGTCTTTAACCTTGAAATCGATATTGAATGTTGGGTAAAAAAAATCGGATTTAAAAGATTTGAAAACACTCCCCTTGAAAATACTTTCACTTTTTTAATTTATTGTTGGAAATTAAATATGTTTTTTCTATATAAATTTTTCTATGATTTTTATTATGAAAAATTCTTAAGATTTTAAATATTTTTTTTTTTAATTTTATCTTTTTTTTTAAATAACAAAAGATTTAGTTTTCTTTTGTTTAACAACTAATTTTATTTATATCAATTTTCTTTTGTTTCAAAATCTACTTTTTTGAACTGAAAAAATAGTATCAAATTCAAAATTAACATAAAAGTTTTCAGGGAAGAAGAATTCGAAAAAGAAGAAGGGAATATGGGATCTTTTTGAAGTTAATTTTGCTTAATTTTCTTAAAATATTTCCAAAGAAATTAACGGAGAATTTTTTAAAATCTAAAACTATCTACCACTCTGTATACTTGGAGACAGTAAGGGGTATTGAAGAGAAGTTCTCTCTTGTAAATTACCGAATTTGGGGGTTAATTTTAAAGTCTGATTAACACTCTCTAATGCCTAAAGTGATACATATGGCAACACTAGTCTCCCTCTCTTCAGTTAATTGTCTCCATTTTTACTACGGCTTACAGTAATAGCAACAACAACAACAAGTCATTGTAATACTTATTTTCTTAATCTCATATATTTTTATTGTTTTATATTGTTGTTGCCTTCTAGTTTACAATAACACTACAATACAAAAGTAACTAAAATTGACAACAAATACAACTACAAAAGGCAAAAGAAGGCTGGCAATTCAGTTTTGTTCTTCACTGTTCAACAAACAAAAATATATATTTACTTTTTTTTTCGCCAAACAATAGGGCGGTTACTTATAAGATCCAAGTTCTTCTTCTTCTTCTTCTTTTTTCCAATTCCATTCTATTTTAATGGTTTAGTGAATGCAATTTTATGTCTGTCCTTCCGTCCGTCCATCCATCCATTCATATGTTTATATGTTGTCTCGGGGTCTACTGAGAAACTTTAGATATAACGAAGGTTTTAAAATATGGACACGCGCTAATAATAACATGTGTTTGTTAAAACTAAATAAGAGATTTTATTATTTTTATTTTTTCATTCTTTTTCTTTTTCAGAGGGCATCACAAAAATACCCGCAAAAAAATGAAAGAAGTGAAAAATAATGGAAAAAAAGGGATAATAAGCAAGAGAAAAAGTCAATTGTGTGAAAATGCTGTAAAATATTGAAAATATACTTTAAAAATGACTTTATTTACATTTAACAGATCTTAAGGAATTTTTCAAAGGAAAGGAAGGGATGGTCACAGTCTGTTAAGAACATTTGGATCTCAAAAATAAATTAAAATTTTAATTTTGAACTAAAATTCTAATTTTAAAGTTTTGAATTTTTTTTTATCAAATTATTGACTTTAGATTTCCATAAAACCTTTTCACCTCAAGTTCTGAAATCAAGTCTTTTCCCTTAAAGTTAAGTTTTTTAACCGTTTTCCCCCTCTGTCTTTCTGTCCGTCTTGATATAAATATATAAAAAAAATTTTTGTTTAAAACATCACATACATCTCTAAAATTATATATAGAAAACCTAGATATATAGAAAATATAATAACCATTAGTAGCCAATACCAGTCTTGAACCTCTTTCCCTTCAGAGATGTCTGTTCGCCTGTCCCCTCTTTGTTTAACAAAATCACTTTAAAAAAAATCATTATTGTTATGAAAATAAAGATTTTTATCGAATTAATGGCATTTAAATAGCTGAAAAAAGCCCAGCCATATAGTTAACCCTCTGATATAATATATCTATTATCACTTAAGTTCATTTTTAATACCCTTCCTCTTTAGCGATGTCGGTCCTTCCGTCTGTCTTTGTTAATCGAAATAAAATTTTATCAAAATTAAAAAAAAATGTTTTTATATCCAAATCCACTCCAAACCCAATAATATAATTAAGGGCTTTTAAATATTTTTTACAAATGTCCAGATATAAAGTAAATCCTTTAATACTACATAGCATTTGGTATCTAAGTCCTTTCATAAGCCCCATTGTCTTCAGAACTGTCTGTCCTTCTGTCCGTCTTTATTAACATGGAAAAAATTGTCCAAAAGTTGTCAAAAAATCTTATAAAAATCTTTTCATATTCAATCCAAAAATTATATAATTAAAGGCCTATAAATAGTTATATTAAAACCTAGATGTATAGGAAACTCTCCCTTATTAGCAAGACCATTTTTTAAAGCTTGCTGTCGTTCGTGATGTCTGTCCATCCGTCAGTCTTTGTTTAATTATACAAAAACATTGTTAAAAACTTCATTGAACGTTTTTATATCTAATTCAGGAACTAATAATTAAAGGTTTATAAATAGCTGAAAAAAATACTAGATATATAGTAAACCTACCTATAGTTCATATTTATTAACAATCAAATCTATATCTGTAGCCCTTGGTTTTCAGGAGTGACTGTCCTTCCGTCCGTCTTTGTTAAAAAAATAAATAATAACAAAATAAATAAAGTGCTTTTTTATAATAAAGTTATTATCGCAGTTTATAAATTGCTATAAAAAGGCTAGATTTCTAGAAATATTTCTTTGCTTTGTATATTTATTAATATTTAAGTCCATTTTTAAAAAATTCCTTTGTCCTCAGAGAAATCTGCCCTTCCGTCCGTCTTTGTTTAATTAATAAAAAATTTTAAAATTTCGAAATATGTTTTCATATCCAATTCAAAATGTATAAATAGCAAATGTCTTAGAAATAGTTAAAATAGGCCTTAACTTATAGAAAACCCTACGATACTATAAACTTATTAGTTACCAAGCCCGGTTTTAACTCCTTCGCCTTCAGAGATGTCTGTCTTTCTGTCCGTCTTTATTCAACGAAATTAAAAATTTTCTTTAAGAAAAATTAAAAAAAACGCTTTTATATCCAATTCAGACATTATATAATTAATTGATTAGAATCAGTTATAATAGGCCTAGACTTATAGAAAACCCTGATTGCAACATACTCATTAACATTCAAATCGATTTTTTAAACTCTTTTCATACGAAAATGTCCGTCCTTCCGTCCGTTTTTGTTTAACTTAAGAAAAAATGAAAAAAAGTTTTTCTTTGTTCAATTCAAAAATTATGTCTGATAAATAACTTGAAACGATCATAGATATATAGTAAATACCCCGATATTATACATTTATTAACACTCAAACCCAATTTTTAACCTCTTCTCCAAAGACTTCCGTCCATCTTTATTATACCAAATAAACATTTTGTTAAAAACTTTTATAAAAATATATTTTCTATGTGGAGTTCAGATAGAAAATTAAAAAGATCAGTTGTTGTAAAAGAGATGATCATTTTCGATTAAAATTTAAATAAATCGCAAATCAAAAGAAAATAAAATAATTTGGAAGATCAGTGTTTCTTTGATCTGTATAAAAGAATTGATCGAGTGATCATCAATGATCACTGAGAGAATGAGAAAAAAAATTAAGCTGATAATCAGTTATCACGATCTTTGAAGGATAAAATCGTAAAGGTTTAAGTATAATTAATCTTTATATAAGACGTTGTTAATCACAAAAGCATTTGCATTCATTGATCATTTGTGAAAAATTCTACTTCAATGATCACGATCGTGTTAGGATAAATAAATTGTGATTTAGATCAATTGATTAAGAGGACGATATTGTTCACAAGATCTTAAAGCAGATGAGACCTACTTATTAATAAGATCCAATTGGAAATCATTCATGTATTTATGATATGAAATTCGGGGATACAATAAAGATCAGTTGATAGATGAAACAATCAGATCAGAGTTTCTCTGATCTGCATAAAAGACCGTAAAATGATCATTGATCCAGTAATCATCAATGTTAAAATTAAACTTACAATCAGTTATCACGATCTTTTCGGTTAAATTCAAAGATCAAGACTAATGCATGATCAGAAAAACATTTGCATTCAATGATCATTTATGAAATCACTGATCGTTGAGATGAGAGAAAATTTAAATTTTAATTCAATGATCACGATCGTGTTAGGATAAATACATTGAGATTTAGATCAATCAATGAAACCTATTTAAGATCATTAAGATCCTTTTGTAAATCATTCATGTATTTATGATATAAAATTCGGAGAGACAATTAAGAAAATCAGTTGGAAGATTAAAACCTCGAAAAAATAAATTCTCAAAATCGAATAATCAGCATTTCATGATCAGCAAACATTCAAGAGGATCAATTAAATTCTGCGAACAATATAATTTGGAAGATCTTAAAAAAACATTTGCTTAAAAGAGCGTTAAGTGAAATTAGTGATTCCTGAAACAATGGAAGAAAAAAGACTGAAATCACAATCTTGCTAGAATATAACGGTTGAGTTTTAAACCAAATTGATGTTGGTGAATGTGAGCGATATCGTTCGCAACTACTCAGATTTTTCATGGAACAAAATATAACTTTGGAAGCGGAATAAACCTCAAAAACTGTATTCATCTTATTTTTAAATTTTACTGATTCGATCAGGAGGATCACTTAAATTGTAGGACCAAAACAATTTGGCAGATCACAGAATCACTTGCATAAAGGAATGAAAGGTGAAATCAATGATCTTCTAGGATTTGATTGAATAAATCACGATCTTTAGAGGATAATATTGTTGATCGTTGATCTATTCAGATCTCCCAGCACATAAAACGTATTTTATGGTAGCGGAATCCAACTAATCTAAGAACTATTTGGAAGTCTTTCTTTCCCTTAATTGAAGAAGATATAAAGCGAATTTAAAAAAGAAAAACTCTTTTGCGATCCTCTGTAACTTTTACGATCGTTGAAATATCTCTTATTTTTAATTCATATTCTTCCCACCATTTGTGTTTCTCTTCTCTATTATTTTTCCAATTATAAACTAAAAATTTATGCAACCAAAAAATTTAATTGCTTTGGGGAATTGACCACCAGAAAAAGATCCAAATTTGGCAAAGAAAAATCTAAGCAATTTTTCTGAAACGAGAAAATAATAAATTTTCTATTGGATCATTATTTAGCAAAATTCCAAACATTATTGAATGAAAGCAAAGAAAAACTTTCTCAGCTCTAAAAGAAGCTGCAACTCCAGCAAAAGCAGTTGCAACATTATAATGATCACTAGAAAACATAATGAGCTTTTAAGAAAGAGATCTCTAACAAAGGTCTTTCAACTCTGGAAGTTATCAGAAGTAATAGTTGTAGTAGTGATCGTAGTGAATTTCTCGAGCCATAAAATGAGTGTGTGTATAAGTGCATGTGTGTGTCTGTTTTTCTCGCTTAACAATTTGATCATGCAATAATGAAAACTTCTAAACATGTTTAATTTAATGATTATTATTACAACAAGAGAATGATCATTATTAACAAAAAAAAAAAAAAGAAGCAAAATCAAATATAAATAAGATTGAAGAGATGAAGGAGCAGAAGACAAACTCATTACATTTTGTCTGGTCAGTTCTTTAAGCTAACAAAGATTAAAACAACAACAACAACAACAACAAGAAGTAAAAATAAAATAAAAAGTAACATTGAAATGTGATCTGTGTGATCTGTTGTTAGAGTAACCGTATATGGTGACGCAGTGGACTGGTTGAGGATTTTGCAACCAAAATTGCAAAATCATATAGATGGATGACTAAAAATGCTTTAGAGCCAAAGAGAGAATGAAAGAGAAGATAAACTACAGCAGGAAATTCCATAAAAGATCATAAAGAAAATTTTTATAGAAAAATTTCGAATGGAAAAATTGATCATTTCAAACTTACAATTGCGTTGTAATTTTTGACGTTGACCAGAGCCTCCAGCACCACCTCCTCCGCCACCACCACCACCATTACGTCCATTACGTTTCCTTTGCAATTGTTGTTGTTTTTGTCTATTGCGTTTACGTTCTTGTCTTGTTAAATGATTTGTATTGCTACTACCACTGGGGGTCACAGTGGTGGCCATGGATTTTAACAATTCAGCTTCTGTTTCATATTCCAAACTTTGACTGGTTGTCTGTGAGGTTAAGTCCGTATAATCCAATTCAATATTGCTTTCAATCAATAAACCACTTTTGGTTTTGCGTCTCTTATTATTATTCACATTCTGAGCAACAACATTATCATGGTGTTGTTGTTGTTGCTGCTGCTTTTGCCTTTGAAATTCTTGCTGATCGTGTCTTTGTCTTTGAAACATCTCCAAACGATCAAATTGTTGTTGTGTTGTTGTTGCTCTCTATAAGCATTTATTATTGGAGAGTTGGAGTTTAATTTGGCGCCTGTCCACGATACCACACTCGCTTCAAAATCTTGATAAGCTGAGGCAGCTACATTTGTTACATTATTCATACTCGTTCTTGTATTGAAATGTCGTAGAACATCTTCGGGATGACGATAACGTTGATGCATTAAATCTTTGGTATAAGAGGGTGTCGCCTGACAACTGAGGATCATCAGTAAAATTCCAAATGTATTCATTAAATTTAGTCGTTGTTGTCGATGTTGTTGTGTAAAGGGTTCGTCATGGGACCTTAAAGGTCTTTGTGTTAATTTAGTTGTTTTGGAAAACATTTTCAACTCTCTGTGTGTTGAGAATGTGGGTGTTGATTTTTTTTTTTGCGAAAAGGAGGAATAATTTTTTTTTAGTTTTTTTTTCCAAAAATAAGGAATTAAGAAATTAAATCATGTTGATGGCTGGCGGGGAAAATGTAAAGATTTTACCTAGAAGAAGAAAAGAAAAGAAGATTAATTTAAAATTGTTCAACAATTGAAGGCTTAAAAAATATAAATGAAGATCATTGGGATCTTTACAAAACAATTGAAGTGATGAAATTAAACAATTTTTAGTATCAAGAGATTTCATTTTTCTCCTTTTACCAATCAAAATTCAAAAATGAACAAACATCTTCCAAGTGATCATTTAAATTGATCTTCCTATATCAATGATCCTTTCACTATTCTTCCATTTCATACTGGAAATAAAATTGAATTGATTGAGATCTCACTTTTTCCCTCAAATCAAAATTGTCCGCTCATTGAAACTGTTCTCGATATTTTAATGATCTTCGGAATATTCTCCGGTTTGATCAGTGAGAGGGAATATAAATTCTATCAAAAAGTTATTTTCAAATAGTTAATTTAAACTGATCTTCTATAAATCACTTTAACTGATGATATTTTACCTCATCAAGTGAGATCAGTTAAAAAATGATCTTAATATTCTTAAATAAACTCTTTCATTCTATCATTTTCTATGATCTTTTACATATTTTCTTTTTTGATCACTGATAATGATCATATATAATATCTGTGATCACATTTATAATTTAAATAATTTTAATTGATCTTTCTTTATTATTATTCATTATTACTTCCGCTTTTGATTGGGGTGATCTTTCTAATTTTTCGTACAAAGTTCAGTCAGATCACCATTAATACTGAACTTTCCAATAACTTCATTTTCCCAATAGATCATTAAGGGAAAATGTTATTTCGCTTATGAAGAATAATTCTTTCAACTGCATAATTATGATCATTATTATCTAAGTTGTATTAAGAAACTGATATTTTAGTTTAAATCTGTAAATCATGATTTAATCACCGATTTGATCAATGATCATTAATAAATTGAATTTATTATTTCACTTAGGCGCAATGTTATCTTCATTAAATTATTTAATCCAATAATCCTGCACTTTGAACATTAATTTTAACTGATCTTCATGTTGATCACTAAATGTAGATCAATGAAACAGAAGTGTAACGTTAAATGTAGTTTGATCAACAAAAATTATGATCGCATATTAATTGTTTCAATAAATTATCCGTCGATCACTAAAAGTTCAATAAATTAAAATCAATAAAATGGAAAAATAACGTAAAATAAGGTACGATCAATGAAGATCGTTATAATAAATTGCATATCTGAAACTTTTATTACTAGTTCCAGTTCAGTTTTAGTTCATTTCTAGTTCAGTTCCAGTTCATTTCTAGTTCAGTTCCAGTTCATTTCTAGTTCAGTTCTAGTTCATTTCTAGTTCAGTTCTACTTCATTTCTAGTTCAGTTCTAGTTCTTTTTTAGTTCAGTTCTAGTTCAGTTCTAGTTCATTTCTAGTTCAGTTCTAGTTCAGTTCTATTTCATTTCTAGTTCAGTTCTAGTTCTTTTTTAGTTCAGTTTTAGTTCATTTCTAGTTCATTTCTAGTTCAGTTCTAGTTTTTTTTAGTTCAGTTTTAGTTCATTTCTAGTTCAGTTCCAGTTCATTTCTAGTTCAGTTCCAGTTCATTTCTAGTTCAGTTCTAGTTCAGTTCTACTTCATTTCTAGTTCAGTTCTAGTTCTTTTTTAGTTCAGTTCTAGTTCAGTTCTACTTCATTTCTAGTTCAGTTCTAGTTCTTTTTTAGTTCAGTTCTAGTTCAGTTCTAGTTCATTTCTAGTTCAGTTCTAGTTCAGTTCTAGTTCATTTCTAGTTCAGTTCTAGTTCTTTTTTAGTTCAGTTTTAGTTCATTTCTAGTTCATTTCTAGTTCAGTTCTAGTTCTTTTTTAGTTCAGTTCTAGTTCAGTTCTTGTTCATTTCTAGTTCAGTTATAGTTCTTTTTTAGTTCAGTTCTGGTTCATTTCTAGCTCAGTTCTAGTTATTTCTAGTTCATTTCTAGTTCATTTCTAGTTCTTTTTTAGTTCAGTTTTAGTTCATTTCTAGTTCATTTCTAGTTCAGTTCTAGTTTTTTTTAGTTCAGTTTTAGTTCATTTCTAGTTCAGTTCTAGTTCTTTTTTAGTTCAGTTCTGGTTCATTTCTAGCTCAGTTCTAGTTATTTCTAGTTCATTTCTAGTTCATTTCTAGTTCTTTTTTAGTTCAGTTTTAGTTCATTTCTAGTTCAGTTCTAGTTTTTTTTAGTTCAGTTTCAGTTCATTTCAAGTTCATTTCTGGTTCAGTTCTAGTTCAGTTCTAATTCACTTCTACATCAGTTCAGTTAAGTTCTAGTTTAGTTCCATTTTATTTCTGGTTCATCTAACTTTCGGCAAAGCTCTATTGCATTCATTATTTCATTTCGTCTCCAATTCGTCTAAAAATTTCCTTTAATTTTATTAAAACTTGATATCAATTTCATATTTATTATTTTATTTTCAGCTTTTTCCTCTTAATCTCTCTTTATGTTTTGGAACATTTAAAGATAAAACAAACATTTTTTTGTTTTTCAAATTTTTTTTTTTTATCAAAACTTCCTTTTTTATAAAATTTTTCTTACATTTAGAGTTGAATGTGATGTTTTTGAAAACAAAAACAAAAAATTCTTGGAAAAATAAACTTTTTTCAAAAATTCTTTTTTTTATTATTTTTTGAATTTTTTTCTTGTAACGATTTCCGGTGCAACTTAGAATTTTTCTTTAAATTTGAATTTTATTTTTTATTTCACTTTTCACTTTTTTTGCTTTTTCGTACGTTTAACTTTTAATCGCTTGGCACTGCACTTGTTTTCATACTGAGAGATTTTTTTCACTTTTTTTCTTCTTCTAAATTTTACTTTTATTTTTAAATCTGCCGGCACATGACAAATTTTGTTGTTGTATTTTCTTCTTCTTCTTTCGATTCGAATTCAGCCTATTTTAGTTAGACTTTGGCAACATTAAACACGTGCATTTGCATAAATTTTATTTAGCACCAGACATTTAGTTTGGATCTTTTTTTCTTCTTCTTCTTTTATTTTCTATTTTCATTTGCCAAAGAAACGAAAAAAAAAGTTATTTTTAAATGAAGAAAAAATTCTTCTTCTTAAAGACAACAAAATTGAAACCGTTTTAAAAGCACGAAAATTGTTTAAAGGGCGCGTTTTTATAGGCGCGTTTTTTTATCGCGTAAACGTTTGATTTTAAACCGAAAAGAAAAAAAAACATAAAAAATTGGCACTAAAATTGAAACACTTTTTTCTTGTTGTATTTGCGCCTTAAATAAAATCACTTAAATAGGCTTCGAACTATTTTTTAGCATTAAATTTGCTTGAACAACTTTTTTGCTCTCAATTTATTATTTTTTTAACTGATTTTTTTCTTTAAATATTTTTTTGAATTTTCTTCAAACTTAATTTTCAATATTTTTTTTTTCCATAAATTTTCAAAATTAATTTTCCATTATTTTTTTATTGCACTTCCGTTTTTTATTATTTTTTTATTTTAAAGAAAACCGTTGTTTTCTTTTTCGTTCGTTCGTTATTTTCCGTATCCACAACCGTTCGTTATGCGCCTCCTCGTAAAACTAATCGCAACTGCAAGTTGTGCTCGTAATTGCTGATTTGTGTGTAGTGTAACTGTGTATTGGTGAGTATTTCTAAGTGGTGAGTTTCTGTAATGTTATTGTTGTGTGGTGCATTTTATAAACGAAATGCATTTAGTGATCTTCACGAACAGAGAGAAAATAATGAATAGAGAGAGAGAGAGAGAGAAGAAGAAGTTTAATAAAAAGTGGATCGTAAGTGCAGGCAAAAATAAGATCGTTTGATTTATTTAGACTTAAAAAAATTTATAACTGATCGAATACTGAACCACAACAGAAAAAGAACAAACTGAATGAGAACTAAACAGAAACTGAACTAAAACTGATCGAGAACTGAACAAGAAGTGAACAAGAACTGAACTAGAACTAAACTAGAACTAAACTAGAACTGAAACAGAACTGAGCTTTAACTGAACTTGAACTGAGCTTTAACTGAACCAGAACTGAACCAGAACTGAACTTGAACTGAACCAGATCTGAACTTGAACTGAACTTGAGCTGAACCAGATCTGAACTTGAACTGAACTTGAACTAAACTAGAACTAATCTAGAACTGAACTAGAACTGAACCAGAAGTGAACTTGAACTGAACAATAACTGAACTGCAACTGAACTAGAACTGAACTAGAACTGAACCAGAACTGAACTAGAACTAATCTAAAACTGAACTAGAACTGAACCAGAACTAAACTTGAACTGAACTTGAACTGAACTAGAACTGAACCAGAAGTGAACTTGAACTGAACAATAACTGAACAGAACTAAACTTGAACTGAACTAGAACTGAACCAGAAGTGAACTTGAACTGAACAATAACTGAACTTCAACTGAACTAGAACTGAACCAAAAGTGAACTTGAACTGAACAATAACTGAACTAGAACTGAACCAGAAGTGAACTTGAACTGAACAATAACTGAACTTGAACTGAACTTGAAATGAACTAGAACTGAACTTCAACTGAACTAGAACTGAACTTCAACTGAACTAGAACTGAACTGAAGTGAACTTGAACTGAACAATAACTGAACTAGAACTGAACCAGAAGTGAACTTGAACTGAACAATAACTGAACTTGAACTGAACTTGAAATGAACTAGAACTGAACTTCAACTGAACTAGAACTGAACTTCAACTAAACTAGAACTGAACTAGAACTGAACCAGAACTAGAACTGAACTTCAACTAAACTAGAACTGAACTAGAACTGAACCAGAACTGAACTAGAACTAATCTAGAACTGAACCAGAACTGAACTTGAACTGAACTTGAACTTGAACTGAACCAGAACTGAACTTGAACTGAACTTGAACTGAACTTCAACTGAACTAGAACTGAAGTAGAACTTAACTTGAAATAGAAGAGAAAACACAAAACTAAAGCTGAACAGAATTTGCACAAAACTAGAACTGAACTAGAAAGTGAACTTAGAATTGAGCTTGGAACTTTACTACGAAACTAGAAAGTGAACTAGAAACTGCAGAGAAATGAAAAAGAAATTGAAAATGGATTTGAAATACGAGCTGAACTAGAATTGAGTAAGAACTAAACTTAAATTTAAACTTGAACTAAACTAGGAAATGTACTAGGAATTTTACTAAACAAGGAACTCAACAAATAACTGAACGTGGAACTGAACTAAACTGATCAGTGATCGTACACCGCCTTTCTTAATTTTTGTTTACAATTTCCTCCAGCGAAATCCACCACTTTATTGTTTACATTTCTCATTCCTTAACTCATAAAATCCACATTCAAACTCACCATTCTCTACTCTCTCAATGATCTTGAGAGATCGTTAATACAATTAAATGAAACCAAATGAGAACAACATTGATACCTGTTGTAAACAAAAAAAGTGACAGACAGATAAACAAAACATAAACACATATTTACCAACAGAAGTTGGGTAAAACCTTATGAATGTCAAACTCTTAAAAAATAATAACAGATCATAACCAGGACACGATCATCCCTTTATTACAGCAAATTATATATGTGTGTGTGTGTGTATAAAAACACAAGGTTTTCATTTCAAGGATCAATTTTAATTTGGGAAATTTTTAATTGTTACATAATTGAAATTAAGAGAAAAATTTCCTAATCCTGTTTTAAAGTGGCAAAATTTGTTTATGGTCTGAGAACAATAAGAGACCAATACAAGCGCCATTTGGTCTCTTTTATCTCCTAACAAAAACCCTTAAAAATGGAAACAAAAAAAGAGAAAACGGTATTTTGAAAACAAAAATGATCCTTATTAAGTGCTGTGATTCATTTTCCTAGAATTTGTCTTTAAATGATCTCAGGTTCTTTTTCTTCTTCTTCTTCCTTTTCTCTGTTGTGTTCTTGTTGTGGTGTAAAACATTCCATTTACGATTTTACTTTTTATCTTCTCATGGCACGCAACCTTATGGGACTATAAAGCAGCCTTTTTAAGTTAAACAAAAAAAAAAACTGCAGAGAATCTTCTTGAAATTAATTCTACGAATTTTTTCTTAAACATTAAAGACACGAAGGCCCGCACACGCGTTCTTGTATCTCTTTTACAAAAAAAAATATTAATTTTAAAAAATTGATCCTGTCATTTAGCGATCGTATTTTGTATTTGAGTTTGTTTAATAATTATTTTTAGAAAATTCTTGGATTCTTTGGCGTCACTTAGAAAATACCTCCTCTTACTCCTTCCACAGGAGCTCTAAAATCATTATCGCTTTTAAGTAAAACACTTAAGATCACTTGAGTTGTGATCTTGGATTTAAAACATGTGTTTGGCGGCTTGTTTTTGTAACACCTTGAGTGAATGACTGATCATTTAAAAATGGAAAAGCGATAAATATTGATGATCAAAGGCGGGGAATGAAACTAAAATTTTAATTTAAAAACAGATGAACGAATCAAGGCAAAGACAATGAACTAAAATGAACTAAAACTGTTTAAGAACTGAAGTAAAACTGAACTAAAACTGATTAAGAAAACTGAAGTAAAACTGAACTAGAACTGACTAGAACTGACTAGAACTAAACTAGAATTTGAACCAAAACTGATTAAGAACTGAACTAGAACTGAAGTAGAACTAAACTAGAATTGATGTAGGAACCGAAACAGAATTAAATTAATTAACATTTAAAAAAAAATATCATTAAAGTCTTCATTTAAGTAGATATGGTTCTTTTCATGAATGAGTGTCTTTATGATTACTTGAAAATGCCGGAAACTGCATTTTTTCTCCTTTTTTTAATATTTTTCAATATTTTGAACTGTTTTGTACTTCCCTCCTCATACTGATTGACATTTCTTAAATAACAGCGCTTTTACTTTTTGAAGCTTGTAAAAAATATCAAATTCTAAAGAAATTCGATATCATATCGACAAAAGAACATAAAAGCAAAAACATTTCAATTTAATTCATTCAAAACTGTAAAAAGGATTTTTATGTTCTTATTGTAGTCCTTTTTCCTGGAATTCCAATATAACAATGCCAGAGATAAACCCTTTTTATGTTGTTTTACACAAAAACACACAAACACACGCACACACATGTTTATTTCAAGTGTCTCTCTCATCTTGAAGGAGGTTCATCTTAAAAACGCGCTAAAGATTTATCAAATAAAAATTTTAATGCCCAGAGAAAAAAAGACTAAATTGAAATTAACATTTTCCAACTAAAAATAGTTGTTTATTGAATAAAGAAGACAAATAAGGAAGTTTCGTGTTTGTTAAGGAAAATAATTAGGAAAACAAAATACCATTAGATACGATCCATTCATTCATTCATTCATTCATTCATTCATTCATTCATTCATCTATTGTAAATGGTGATTTTCTAATGGTCCTAATGGGAGTAACAAATACTGATGACAGTTTAAAATAGAATTACAAATTTTTTCTTCTTCAGAAACTTAAATACATGAATTTTATTCTTATTTAAAAAAAAAGTAACTGGATTTTAGTGTAAAGCGGCAGGAATTGTGGCAAAACCGCCTTCGCAAACTTGTAATGGGAGAACAGTGAGAGAAATTTCTTTTTTATTTCTCTCAGTCTTAAGTTAACTTTGATATCACTTCTGGATGAATTCTAATTAAATTCATAGTGAAGCTCTTAGTACAGTTTTAGGACAGTTCCTAGTTTAGTTGAAGTTCAGTCCCTGGTTCAGTTCCCAGTTTAGTCTATTTGTATAGTCTCCAGTTTCAGTTTTTGATTCGATTCATAGTTCATATCTTCACTAAGTTCTAAGTTGACATTGTAGTACAACTGTCGGTACAGCTGCTAGTTTAGTTGCAAGTTGATTTTCCAGTTGAGTTCTTAGATCAATTCCAAATTCAGGTTCAGATTCATTTCTTAATTCAATTTATATTTTATTTCACATTTCATTTTCTAATTCAATTCCTGGTTCTTTACAACCTTTTTTCCTAAGTTGAGTCGTTTGTTTAGGTCTAATTTTTTTTTCGAGTTCAGTTTCAAGTTATGTTCCCTGTTCAGTTCTTTGTTCATTTCTTTGTTTTGATCGTAGTTCAGTTCCCAGTTTAATTCCTTTCACCATTCAGTTTCTAGTTCATTTCAGTTCCACGTTCGTTTCCCCTTCATTCAGGTTCTAATTCAGTTCTAGTTAAAATTGTGGTTCAATTTCCAGGTCAGTTCTTAGTTCAATTCTTAGATCAGTTCCTAGTTCCGATCCTAGATCAGTCTCCATAGTTCATTACCTCATTCAGCATCTAGTTCAGCTCCAATCAAGTTTTAGTTTAGTTCTAGTTCAGTTCCATGTTCCGTTCCTAGTTTATTTTCAAGTCCTGTTCCTAGTTTAGTTCCTAGTCCCAGTTAGCATTTCGTTTATCTTTGGAATAGTTGAAGTTTTTTTTCCCATATCAATTCCTGATCGATATTCTCTATTTTCTCAGTGTCTTCCATCGCTTATTGGTTTTAACCATTTCTTTTAATGTTTTGCCTCAACATATTCCTTATAGAAAACTCACGAATGGAATTTAAATTATGTCCAATTAAGGTTAAAGCAAACGAAAAAAAAGAAAAAAACTATCAGGAGAAGAGTTTAAACACCAACCACACCATTAGCCATCACTACTAAAGATCGAATGGTGGGACTAATGCAACAACGTTGGCTATTTTTCTTGAAAAGATTTACAATAGCGCCAACATAAAGACTTTGTAAGCAACTTTTTTTTTTGCTTGCAACATGTGGCAGCAATAGCAAAAACAAAAAAAAATAAAATACTTAAGAAGTTTAACAAAGTGTAGCAAAGAGCCATCAAAAAAGGTTTTGTGTTGCTTTAAAATTGATTTAGATCTCATTACTTGTCTAAAGCTAAAACGGAGTTTTTAGAAATTTTTGCGATTATTTTTTCGTCATGTTTTGTTTATGATGATGACGTCTCAAAATGATGGATTAAGCGTTGACAAAAGCGTTTTTTTTTTTGTGTTATGGCTAAAACTAGTTTCGCGAATGATTTGTTTTAAGGCGCCTGCCAGCCACTTTTTTTCTTTGCCAATGACCAAATCGGAGCTATGAAAAAGGCGGCCAAAGTTTTAGTTTATTTCATAAATGTCACGTGTTTAAAGATTTTTTGATTTGAAATTTGTTTTCCCCAGAGATTTGGACAGTTTAAGTTGTTTTTACAATTTTATGGTTTTGTTAACAGAAAAATACGATCAATTGCGATGAATGATGAATTGGGTGTTCGATCAAGAAAGGAAAAAAACTAACTGGATTTTTGGAAGATTTCTCTTTAACTTTTCGTTGAACAAAAAGTGGGTGTGAGTTCCACAAACTCGTTTTCCTTAATCTCTAAAGTTTTAGTCATAATTTTAATCTTTTTTTCATTTAATCCAGCTTAACTATTATAAACTGCACATTTAAATTAAGTTTAATAGAGGAATTGATTGAATCTGCTTTTATTTAATCTTAAACACATAAAATATTAACATCAATTTAATAAATTTAAAGAAAAAAACCCTGCAGTTCTAATGAGAACCCATAATTGAGATAGAGCTCATTCATCTCACCCCCTCAATTCCTAAAATAAGATCACTTTCATTATTCTCTAAAACATAACAGATATCATCTAATGAAAAATTCCGCTTTGTTTACACTATAGATTACTTGGGGACAGTATAACCCACAATTGACCTCATTTCATGCACAAACATATAAAAACAACTTTAAATATTTTCTCTCTTCATCTTTAAAACTACATTGAAATTAGATCATCTAAAAATAAATCATTCTTAAAGTTATTTGAATTTATTCATATCAACTGAGAACTGCAGGGCTTTATCATCTGCTAAACATCTCTCAAAATATATTACAAAACATAAATGTCCACGTTTGTGCACAAGTTTAAGTAATTTAAAACCATCAACATTTTTTAAAAATCGCCTTAATACCTGAAAAGTAGCCACGCTTAGACACTTTATTTATCATTAAAGTCGGCAAACAGGCATCAAAAAATAAAAAAAGAAAATATTTTACAAGAAAAGCGATAAAATTTCAATAAAAAATATATTGAAATTAATCACAATTTAAGATGGCAGAGACATAAATGTAAAATAAAGATCAAATATTTCAAAAAAAGAATAAAATAAAAATAAAATTTTAATCTAAAATTTAGTATAAAATCAAGATTTTAGTATTAAATCGAGATTTTAGTATAAATTCGCTATAAAATTGAATTTTAGTATTAAATTTAAATTTTAGTACAAAACAGAAATTTTAGTACAAAATTTAGATTTTAGTATAAAAATGAAATTTTAGTATAAAACCGAATATTTTAGTACAAAATTGACATTATCATTATAGTTCAGTTCTTAGTTCAGTTTCTAGTTCAGTTCTTAATTCAGTTTCTAGTTCAGTTCCTAATTCAGTTCGTAATGCACTTCCTAGTTCAGTTCTTAGTTCAGTTTCAAGTTCAGTTCTTGGTTCAGTTCTTAGTTCAGTTTTTAATTCAGTTTCTAGTTCAGTTATTAGTTCAGTTTCTAGTTCAGTTCTTAATTCAGTTTCTAGTTCAGTTCTTAGTTTAGTTCCAAGTTCAGTTCTTAATTCAGTTCTTAGTTCAGTTCTTAGTTCAGTTTTTAATTCAGTTTCTAGTTCAGTTCTTAGTTCAGTTTCTAGTTCAATTCTTAGTTCAGTTATTAATTCAGTTTCTAGTTCAGTTCTAAGTTCAGTTCTTAGTTCAGTTTCTAGTTCAGTTCTTAATTCAGTTTCTAGTTCAGTTTCTAGTTCAGTTCTTAGTTCAGTTCTTAGTTCAATTCCTAGTTCAGTTCTTAGTTCAGTTCTTAATACAGTTTCTAGTTCAGTTCTTATTTCAGTTTCTAGTTCTGTTCTTAGTTTAGTTCCAAGTTCAGTTCTTAGTTCAGTTCTGAGTTTAGTTCCTAGTTCAGTTCCTAATTCAGTTTCTAGTTCAGTTCTTAGTTCAGTTCTTAATTCAGTTTCTAGTTCAGCTCGAAGTTCAGTTTCCACTTCAGTTCCTAGTTCAGTTTCTAGTTTAGAGTTCAGTTCCTAATTCAGTTCCTAGTTCAGTTCTTAGTTCAGTTCTTAATTCAGTTTCTAGTTCAGTTCTTAGTTCAGTTTTTAGTTCAGTTCCTAGTTTAGTTCTTAGTTCAGTTCTTAGTTCAGTTCTTAGTTCAGTTCCTAGTTCAGTTCTTAGTTCAGTTTTTAGTTCAGTTCCTAGTTTAGTTCTTAGTTCAGTTCTTAGTTCAGTTCTTAGTTCAGTTCCTAGTTCAGTTCTTAGTTCAGTTTTTAGTTCAGTTCTTAGTTCAGTTCTTAATTCAGTTTCTAGTTCATTTCAGTTCCACGTTCATTTCCCCTTCATTCAGGTTCTAATTCAGTTCTACTTAATTTTGTGGTTCAATTTCCAGGTCAGTTCCTAGTTCAATTCTTAGTAAAGTTCCTAGTTCCGATCCTAGATCAGCCTCCATAGTTCATTACCTCATTCAGCATCAAGTTCAGCTCCAATCAAGTTTTAGTTCAGTTCTTGTTCAGTTCCATGTTCCGTTCCTAGTTTATTTTCAAGTTTTGTTCCTGGTTCAGTTCCTAGATTAGTTTCTAGTTCGTTCAGTTCCTGCTTCAGTTCCTAGTCCCAGTTAGCATTTCGTTTATCTTTGGAATAGTTGAAGATTTTTTCCCCATATCGCTTCCTGATCGATATTCTCTATTTTCTCAGTGTCTTCCATCGCTTATTGGTTTTAACCATTTCTTTTAATGTTTTGCCTCAACATATTCCTTATAGAAAACTCACGAATGGAATTTAAATTATGTCCAATTAAGGTTAAAGCAAACGAAAAAAAAGAAAAAAACTATCAGGAGAAGAGTTTAAACACCAACCACACCATTAGCCATCACTACTAAAGATCGAATGGTGGGACTAATGCAACAACGTTGGCTATTTTTCTTGAAAAGATTTACAATAGCGCCAACATAAAGACTTTGTAAGCAACTTTTTTTTTTTGCTTGCAACATGTGGCAGCAATAGCAAAAACAAAAAAAATAAAATACTTAAGAAGTTTAACAAAGTGTAGCAAGTCAGAGCCATCAAAAAAGGTTTTGTGTTGCTTTAAAATTGATTTAGATCTCATTACTTGTCCAAAGCTAAAACGGAGTTTTTAGAAATTTTTGCGATTATTTTTTCGTCATGTTTTGTTTATGATGATGACGTCTCAAAATGATGGATTAAGCGTTGACAAAAGCGTTTTTTTTTTCGTTATGGCTAAAACTAGTTTCGCGAATGATTTGTTTTAAGGCGCCTGCCAGCCACTTTTTTTCTTTGCCAATGACCAAATCGGAGCTATGAAAAAGGCGGCCAAAGTTTTAGTTTATTTCATAAATGTCACGTGTTTAAAGATTTTTTGATTTGAAATTTGTTTTCCCCAGAGATTTGGACAGTTTAAGTTGTTTTTACAATTTTATGGTTTTGTAAACAGAAAAATACGATCAATTGCGTTGAATGATGAATTGGGTGGTCGATCAAGAAAGGAAGAAAAACTAACTGGATTTTTGGAAGATTTCTCTTTAACTTTTCGTTGAACAAAAAGTGGGTGTGAGTTCCACAAACTCGTTTTCCTTAATCTCTAAAGTTTTAGTCATAATTTTAATCTTTTTCATTTAATCCAGTTTCACTATTATAAACTGCACATTTAAATTAAGTTTAATAGAGGAATTGATTGAATCTGCTTTTATTTAATCTTAAACACATAAAATATTAACATCAATTTAATAAATTCAAAGAAAAAAACCCTGCAGTTCTAATGAGAACCCATAAATGAGATAGAGCTCATTCATCTCACCACCTCAATTCCTAAAATAAAATCACTTTCATTATTCTCTAAAACATAACAGATATCATCTATTGAAAAATTGCGCTTTGTTTACACTATAGATTACTTGGGGACAGTATAACCCACAATTGACCTCATTTCATGCACAAATATATAAAAACAACTTTAAATATTTTCTCTCTTCATCTTTAAAACTACATTGAAATTAGATCATCTAAAAATAAATCATTCTTAAAGTTATTTGAATTTATTCATATCAACTGAGAACTGCAGGGCTTTATCATCTGCTAAACATCTCTCAAAATATATTACAAAACATAAATGTCCACGTTTGTGCACAAGTTTAAGTAATTTAAAACCATCAATATTTTTTAAAAATCGCCTTAATACCTGAAAAGTAGCCACGCTTAGACACTTTATTTATCATTAAAGTCGGCAAACAGGCATCAAAAAATAAAAAAAGAAAAGATTTTACAAGAAAAGCGATAAAATTTCAATAAAAAATATATTGAAATTAATCACAATTTAAGATGGCAGAGACATAAATGTAAAATAAAGATCAAATATTTCAAAAAAAGAATAAAATTTTAATCTAAAATCTAAAATTTAGTACAAAATCAAGATTTTAGTATAAAATTGAGATAAAATTTAATTTTTGTATTAAATTTAAATTTTAGTACAAAACTGAAATTTTAGTACAAAATTGAGATTTTAGTATAAAAATGAAATTTTAGTATAAAACCGAGAATTTTAGTACAAAATTTACATTATCAGTTCTAGTTAAATTTTTAAGTCAATTCCTGGTTCAGTTCCTAATTCAGTTCTGAGTTCCGTTCCTAATTAAATTTCTAGTTCAGTTTAAAGTTCAGTTCTGAGTTCAGTTTCTAATTAAGTTTCTAGTTCAGTTTAGAGTTTAGTTTCTAGTTCAGTTCTGAGTTTAGTTCTTAATTCAGTTTCTAGTTCAGTTCTTAGTTCAGTTCTCAATTCAGTTTCCAGTTCAGTTCTTAGTTCAGTTCTCAATTCAGTTTCCAGTTCAGTTCTTAGTTCAGTTCTCAGTTCAGTTCTTAATCAGTTTCCAGTTCAGTTCTTAGTTCAGTTCTCAGTTCAGTTCTTATTCAGTTCCAGTTCAGTTCTTAGTTTAGTTCCAAGTTCAGTTCTTAGTTCAGTTCCTAGTTCAGTTCTTAGTTCAGTTCTTAGTTCAGTTCTTAGTTCAGTTCTTAGTTCAGTTCTTAGTTCAATTCTTAGTTCAGTTTCTATTTCAGTTCTTAATTCAGTTTCTAGTTCAGTTCTGAGTTTAGTTCCTAGTTCAGTTCCTAATTCAGTTTCTAGTTCAGTTCTTAGTTCAGTTCTTAATTCTGTTTCTAGTTCAGTTATTAGTTCAGTTCTTAGTTCAGTTCCTAGTTCAGTTCTTAGTTCAGTTCTTAATCCAGTTTCTAGTTCAGTTCTTAGTTCAGTTCCTAGTTCAGTTCTTAGTTCAGTTCTTAATTCAGTTTCTAATTCAGTTCTTAGATCAGTTCCTAAATCAGTTCTTAGTTCAGTTCTTAATTCAGTTTCTAGTTCAGTTCTTAGTTCAGTTCTTAATTCAGTTTCTAGTTCAGTTCTTAGTTCAGTTCCTAGTTCAGTTCTTAGTTCAGCTCGAAGTTCAGTTTCCACTTCAGTTCCTAGTTCAGTTTCTAGTTCACTTCTTAGTTTAAGTCCTTTTTCGGTTCCTAGTTCAGTTCCTGTTTCATCTTCTAGTTCAGTTCTTGGTTCAATTCCTATTTCAGTTTTTACTTCAGTTTAATTTTATTAAAGTTTTTACTAACACTACGACCTGAGATGTGAAAATCTGATGTTGAAACATTAAAGTCTTATACTAAGACTTAAAGTGTTATACAATGTTTTAAAAGTCTTATGCTAAGGCTTTAAGGTCTTATACTGAGATTGAGAATATCTTATACTGAAGATTTCAAATCATTTACTAAAACTTCAAAGTCTTAAACTAGAATTGAAAGTATTTTATGAAACTCACAAGTCTTATACCAAAATTAAAAACTCTTATACTAAGAAAAAACCTAAGTTTTACCTAAAATGTATTATTTTTTTTTTCAAATTTTAGCTCCATAATATTCTTTTTCTATCACTATTTATGCGATTTAAGCTAAAAACTCTTGCGTTTTTCAAAATTCCGTTTGAAATTGTAACATTTTCCAATTTGTCTCAAAGAAACTAAAAGTACAAAATTCTAAATTTCCTTAATTTATTTCGTGCAAACATTTTCTTTTTTGCCAATTTGTTAAAAAATAAAACTAATTATTTGCGCCAAAAAAAAAAAAAAAAAACTCATTTACATCAAATACCCATTTACCCAATTTGTGCTACCGAAACTAGTTCTATTCACACTTATGGTGAAGTGAATTCATTCGGCATTTCTTATGTTTTATGTTTTCTGTTAAGGAGCAAAAACAAAATGTCTCTGCGTGTTATTAATAAATAAATTATCATGCAATGAAATCAAAAGCTAAATATCTGCAAAAGCATGACAGACAAATGGTTTGATCGTACGACGACCGCATAAAATAGCTGATCATAACATAATTTACGTAAACAAGTCCTTTGTGCAATTAACAACACAATGATTAAGTGGCTGAATTAAAAAAAAAATCCTTTAGAAATGATTTATAAAACATATTTCTCTGCTTAAAGGCTGGAGGAGAGATCTAGTGATCTTGTAGAAGAGTTTGAAGGTTTAGGAGGAGACTGCTTAAAGATATTATCGCTTACAACTTGTATAAAGCTACTGGCACAATAAACCAATTTTTTTATTAAAGAAGCTTCAAATTTGTTGTTTTAGCAGACAGTGATCGCGCAGAAAGAGTAAAGAGTAGAATAAATGAAAACTTTTTTTAATTTTGTGATCTGTTGCAAGTTTGTGACCTACTAAACGCATTTAAATTACCTACAATTTGTTGTGGCAAGTCACGCAACATTGAGCTGCCATGACAACAACGATCGGCACAACTATATAAAACTGTATGATCAAAAATGATCATGATCATTTTATGAATACAACAATAACAAATAATTTCATTGAATTTAAGGTGTGTTTCGTAATTTTTGACACCAACAACAACACAACAAAAAACTACATTAAAGCGAAACCTTTAACGATCAGTGAAGCGATCACTAAAACACAAAAAGAGATGATCGTAAATAATTGTCTTAATATTTAGAGTATTAATGATTAATTGAAATGATCGTAAAAAGATGTAATTTAAACTCGTGAAATGGAGTACTAAAGTCTCATTAAAAACTATCTTCCTTTTAAAGATGATCCTCCTTGGAAAAATGAAATTGAATTTTAAATGAAATAGAAAATCAATTAGAAAAGTATTTTTCCAAAAATTCTTTAAAGATTTATTAAATAACAATTATCATCCATCCATCCATCCATCCATTCGTCTGTCCTTCCATCCATTTTATTCATTTATCTTTCTAACATTTCATGTGTCAGTTCAGTGAGTGAATAAGTGAGTCAAAAGTTATTTTATCAACCAGAAAATTTGCTGCTCTTTGTCTTGTCTCATGAAACTGAACTTCTAGTTTTCTTTTTGTTTTTTTTCTCAAACAATTAATTCATTCGATTTCGCTTTAAAAAGATCTTTTAAGAGATTTTTGTGATCGTGTTTTTTTTTTCTTTGTCAGCGGCAATTGCCAACCATCTAACTTTATGTAATTTGTGTAATGATGACCAATTATGGAGGCGCAAATGAAAATGTTGTCGTGTTTAGTTTTTTTTTAATATTTTTTATCATCTCAAAAAATATTTCTAGTTTTTAAAATGTTACCTGAAGATTCGCTTATTCGTATCATATTGACATTATGGTATTTACTGGCTTAATTAGACGATAATTGTTTGGTAATACTGGCAAAATAATGGCAATTTTTAAATAATAATAATAAAACAAGACAAATACATTGAGGTAAATATTTAAATTTGATGTTAATGTCTCATAGAAGACAATTTATTGAATCACTTATTGTAAAGTATAAGTAGTATAAGATTGAAAAACATGAAAACATATATTTAAAGTTGAAATATAAGAGTTTTTAATGTTAACATAACACTTTTAAATCTTTGTATAAGAGTTTGTAGTATGAGTATAAGACTTGTTAATAAATTTAAAAATATAATATAAGACTTTTAGACCTGAGTATAAGGTCTAAATGTCTTATATTATATTTCTTAGTATAACACCTTTTCGTTTTAGTATTAGTCTCTTTGTCTTAATATAAGTATTGTTTTCCCTCTAAGAGAAGTGCAAGATTTAAAGAGGTTTTTAATATTTGTATAAGACTCTAAAATTTTCGTATAAGATTTGTTTATATTATTATTAAGCTTATTAGGATTAGTATAAGACTTTTAAAATTTAATAAAACCCTTCTAATGAAATACAATATATAAGTTTTGGTCCTGAGTATAAGACTTCCAATCTTAATATGAAATTTATTCGTCTGCCCAAAAAAAAGGTTGAAAATAATATATAAAGCTTTCAAAGCTTGATATAAGACCTGTTATTCTTAGTAAAAAATGTGGGTGTATTAGTATAAGATTATTAATCTTTGTATAAGACTTTTCAGTCTTAGTGTAAAACTCTTTTAACTTCAGTATATGAATATTTAGTAAGAGTGTAATACTTTTTGGTGTTAGTATAAGACTTTTCAATCTTGGTACAGGATTATTATGTCTAAATATTTTTAATTCTAAGTATAAGACTTAATACTACATATCTAAATCTCAGTATAAGGCTTTTAAGTAAGTGCAAAACTTAGTATAAAGTTTTTTAAATTTATTATAAGACTTTTTAAACTTAGACTTTTCAGTCTTAGTATAAATTTTCTTTTTAGCTTCAAATCTTTTGTCTTTGTAGAAGACTTTTAAACCTTATTGTAGTAGTTTAGACTTAAGTTTACGTATAGAATCTGTTCGACTTTTTATCTAAGTATAACCTGTTAGTTTTAGCATACAATTATTAGTATTAGTATATAACATTTTAAGTTTAGTATGAGACTGTATAAATTTTGTATAAGACTTTGTAGATTTGGTATAAGACTTTATAATTTTAGTATAAGTCTTTAGAGTATAAGTATAAGACTTTTAAGTTGTGATATAAAACTGTTCTTTTAAAAACCTTTTAAACTTATCATAAGAATAAGAAGGTTTAGTATAAGACTTTTAGGACTCAATATAAGAAGTAGTATAAGACTCTTAAGACTTGGAATAAGATTTTCAAGTCTTAGAACAATACTGAAGCTCTCGAAACTTTAAAAACATTTATGATTGAATCAATAGTATAGTTTATGATTGAATCAATAGTATAGTTATTAAAACCATTAAATGTTAATTGGATTCATGAAGTTACAACTGCTACTAAATGATTAAAGTCTGAAGCCATTTTTGAGGCTCAAAATTAGTTTGAGCTTCATTTCAAATTTAATAAAGGTTTAGCAGCATGGAAAGTCTTATACAAATCCACAACTGAAATTCATTAAAACTGTTGAATTTTTCCCGATTAAATAGGTAATTAGTGCTCTGTTAGTTCTATAACAAGTTTGTTACATGTATGAAGCAAGGTTTGATGCAAATTTGAAACTATTAAAATGAATATAATGAAAAAAATTTTATAATCTGTGATTAATGTAAGAAAGATCTATTGAAGAGTATCGATAATTAATATGATATATTTAAAATTTTAATAGAATTTGCGTTTGAAGCAGGTTGGAAGTTATTTAATAAGCTTTTATGATGGTTGCAAAGCCAATGACTGAAGAAAATATGGTGGCTTTTAAAACCGACAACAGGTTCAAACTTACTTAAGTCTTTAAAAAAAATATTGAGGTGTTACTTTTTCATCCCTAAAACTCAATGTTTGAAACAAGTTTGAAGGCAGTTTGATGAATATTAGAAGTAAGTTTGAAGCAATTTTAAATCAATTAAAATGTTAACTATTAAAGCATTTTGAAAGTGATGAACTCTTCTAGAATTTTGACATTTTTAAAAGGTCAATCAATAATTTTCTTTCAATTCAATAGAAGTTAATGTTTGAAGCTGGTTTGAAGGTTCTAAAATTAATACCACTAAAACTAATTTAAAATAAATACAATAATATGTAACTGGGTTAATTTAGATGTAATAAAAGAATTGTTAAATAAATTATTTTTATATCATATTTTTAATTGTATTGAATATATGTTTGAACGAGTTTGAAACAAGTTTGAAAGCATTAAAAGTCTAGTTTGTGATGAGTTTGAAAAGTTTGTGTTTAAAGAAATGTTATGACTTTAAGAAGATCTTTTTTTTAAATAAATATTGCTATTCCAATGAGTTTGTAAATAGATGTTTGAATCAAGTTTGAAGTTGGTTTGAAGAGTATTTGAAGGAAGTTTGAAACAATTTTGTAATAATTAAAATGTTAACTCTTAAAACTAATTTGATATACATATACAAAGTACAAATTTGATTAAAAAAATTGAAGAAGGTTTGATAGCATTTTTTAAGAATGATATATGTTTGAAGCTAGTTTGAAGAATGTTTGAAGCAATTTTAAAACAATTGAACTGTTAGCAATAGAAGCTTATTTGACAAGCATATAAATTAGTTTGTTTAGTGTAAAATGAAGGCAGGTTTGATGGAAAATTTAATCAATTCTATGAATAATAATTCAAACTCAATTTAAATATGAGTTCGAAGCTCATTTTAAATATGAGTTTGTGTTAAAAAAAACTATATTTCAAATTTCAATTACATTTTTAAATTATTGATTTCATTTGTGGTTTTCAATTGATTTCTTTCTGCGATTGAAATTATTCCTTTTCCCTCATTATAAAGTTTCCCTGGCAAAAAAAAAAATAAAAATTCCCAGGGTTTGAACAGAAATAATATTACATATTTTCATGTTTACATAAATTTTTCATGTTCATACATATTTGTTACAAACGACTGGAGAAAAAAACCTAAACTTTGTACACTATTAACCGTACAATCGTCCATCCGTCCGTCCGTCTGTCCATCTTTCTGTCTGTCTCTGTGTAATTTATGAGACCCTTAAGGTATTTTTTTGTTTTGTCTTTGTTTTGTTTGTCTTTCCTATTTTCTTTATTTGTCTACGCATAGAGGAAGACCTAGAGCTAGAGCTAGAGTTAGATAGAAAGAGGAACAGACGTTATATAAAACTATGTATTTTGATTATTAAAAACAACAACAGACTTTTAGACACGGTTCAATGCAGCATGTTGTGGCATACAAATGGTTATTGAAGTTGGAAACAAATGTATTTTGAACAACATTGAACACAACAACAGACAAATTTTCTTGCACCCAGACTTCTATGTGAACGCTTGAATACGTTTTTCTTTCCTTCCACAAAGACTTTGTTTTTTATTTTTTAAATTTGTTTTTCTTGTGGTTGTTGTTGTTGTTGGTTTTTGTTGTACATTATTGCCTCCTTCCTTAAGTGGTTTACTTAAGAAATGTGCGTGCATTAAATGTGTATTTGCCAAGTTAATATAAAACAACAACAACATGAAAATAAAATGAAGCAACAATTCAACTCCTTCATAACAAAAAAAACATACTTATTCCAGCTACTGTTCACCAGTTGCCAGTCAAGAATCAGCACCATTCTTAATTCAGCGAGAGAAGGTAAATTTATGTTCTGCTTTCGTGTCGTCTGTCTTCTCGTTTTTCTTTATCTTTTTCTTTCAATTTTAGTGTAACAATATTTTCCAACACATGATACAAACAAAACAACACCATCATCCATGAGGCATCACGTCCAACCATCCTTGGTTGCATACACCAACGCAAATTATGTTTACATTGTTGTTGAAAGGGGGGAAAAATATTGAAATATTTTGTAGGTTTTTTTTTTGTATTCTCTGGCAAAGACAACAGACTAAGACTAATGAAGTGGCCAGAACTAATGGTGGACTAAAAGGAAATGGAAATGAGCACTTGTACGACATTAGGTAACAGTAAAGCACCTCTTAATAACTTTATAAGAGTTATTGTGTTAGTACAAAACACTTTTTGTCTTAATATAAGACTTTTAAATTTCAATATACGACTTTTAATTCAGTCTTAGTTATGGTTAAGTCTAAAGAGTTTTAATTATTAAATATTAAGACTTTTAAAGCCTTAACATAACAATTTTAAGCTTTTGAATAAGACTTTGAAATCTTAATATAAGAGTTTTTCTTCTTACAATAAAGACTTTAATGAGTTTTGTATAAGACTTTTAATTCTTAGTATAAGTCATTTGAGTCTAAGTATAAAACTTTTATATCTTACTATTAGACTTTTAAGCATTTGAATAAGACTTTTAAGCTTTTATTTCTAAGTAGAAGTTTTGTTACTTTTTGATCAAGAAACAAGAGTTTTAAAGCTTAGTATAAGGCTTTTAATTCGTAACGTAAGATTCATCAGTATAAGCCATTCTAACCTAAATTTCAATTTATTCTAAAACTTTAATTTTGTTCTAAAAATTTAATGTTTTACTATAATTTTTTGATTTTGTAATAAAAATTTCAATTTTGCACTTAAATTTAAATTTTTTACTAAAATTTCAATTTTGTACTAAAATTTAAATTTTGTACTATAATTTAAATTTTGTACTAAAATTTAAATTTTGTTCTTAAATTTAATTTTTGCACTTAAATTTAAATTTTGTACTAAAATTTAAATTTTGTACCAAAATTTAATTTTTGTACTAAAATTTATATTTTGTACTAAAATTTCAATTTTGTACTAAAATTTCAATTTTGTACTAAAATTTAAATTTTGTAAAATTTTTAGATTTGTATAAATTCCTAATTAAAAAATAGAATTTAAATTAGAATTTATATTTTGCGCAAAATTTTTGTGATAAAATTTAAATTTTATATTTAAATTAAATATCGATTTGCCTTGTTCACTACTGTACTAAATTTTCTGTTTTGTAGTAAAAATTTTCTTTGTTCTTAATATGAAATTTTGTCCAAAATTTTAAACTTTAATTTTAAATAAAATTTTCATTCAGAAATACTTCCTATAGAGTGTCCTAAATTCCAGAGTAAAAAGAAATAAAATAAATTGTTATAATTTTCTAAAACCTTGAAGCCTAATGGCTTCTGTTTGTTACGCTAAAGAGATCTTGTCATTGTGGGCTTAAAGTTTTTGTACTAAAAGATTTTTTTAATAAATTCATTTTAAAAAAGATTTAACTTCGTTAAATTTAAACTCATGACTATTTTAGCATCTAAAAGAAAATAAAATAACAAAATATTGTGATCTTTGTAAACAATTTTAATTTAATTCTAAGTTTATCACTCTATTTTCCAATTGTGCGACGGAGTTAATTGAATTCTTCAAAACGTTTTGTTTAAAGTAAAAAAAGAGTTAAATTTAATGTCGGATAAATTTTGTATAAGAAAAATGAGTAAAAGACTTAAATTGAAATGTTTTAGGTAGGAAATTATTAATGGGTTCCACGTGGAAGATCAAACTTTTTAACACTCGATCAAACATGACCGTTCAAACCAGACCGAACATGCTTCAAAGAAGTTAAATAGGATTCTTTAAATTTTAAAGAGGGGCATAATTCAAACTTAGATATTTTCAAGTCAATTTTATTAGCTTTGAACATACGTCTAACTTCCATCGAACACTCATCTTCGTTCATTACCAATAAAGATGAAACATAAGTGCCTGCAGCTTAATAGAATTGTGCAGTTTAAATGCGCATTTAAGAATAAATAAATCTTAATCCTTTAAAGTTATAGCAGATTTGTCTTGCATTTGAATTGTCCTAAAGTACACCATCACGTTGGGGGGGGGGGGGAGTGTCAAACTTTATTACCACTTGATCAAACATGCTACAAACATGCTACAAACATGCTTCAAACTCAATTTAACACTAATTTTGAATTAATACAAATGGGGTCCTTAAAATGCCTCTAAAATATTTCAAGCACAGATCTTATGGAATTTATTTAATTAGCTTCAAACATACTTCAAACCTGTTTCGAACTCTCATCTTTTCTCATCATCATGAAGCATCAAACATAAGTGTCTGCAGCTTAATACTATTCCACATTTCAAATCTTCAATTGATCTATTTTTGCGTAGATTTATTTTGAAGTTAAATTGGCTTTTATTATTCACCTTTGGATGGCATCAAACATGCTTTAAAGATGGATCATTTAATATTCAAACTTTCTGTTATCACATAAATTTAAAAGGTTTAAACAAATTTCAATTCCATGTTGTTAAAAGTCATTTATTTAAATTAATCTCATATGATTTGTTAGCTTCAAACATGCATCAAACTTCCTTTAAACAGGAGTCTAATAAAATTTCTTATACTTACTGCAATCCCAGAGTTTTATTCATAGATTTTTAGTTGTAAAAATTATTTCTCTTGAAGGTATTAAAACATAATTTTTCAGCTTCAAACATAGTTTAAACGTACTTCAAACATAAGTCTTTTAAATATCATGAACAAACTGCTATCCAACCAACATCAACCAAACTTAATTCAATCACAGTTTGTAGAATATTAGACTTTTTGACTTTCCAACATACTTCAAACTCACTTCAAACTCACTTCAAACTCGCTTCAAACTTCTTTCGAACTTATATTTTTTACAGAATTTCAGTGATTTGTAACTTAAAAGTGTAGATATGATCTTGTTTTGTAAACTAAAACTGTCTTTTTCAAAAAACTTTCTTTATTTCAAAAACTCTTCTTTCATTCCCGTTAAATTATCACAATTAGTCTCTTGATTCATATCACGTCTCAGTCTCAGGTTTACAATTTTGACACATTTTTTTTTCGAGAGCAAAAATATGTCATTTAATGTGAATCAATAAATTTTTAAATATATTAACTGTAAACCACATCATTTCTTTTCTCAATTTAAGTTCTTAATAAAAATTTGCAGAATTTGTTAAAATTTTTATAGTAACAACATTTTTGTTCAACCATTTAAGGTGCTCATTAGAGTTTGGTTGGGTTACAACAAAACTGCACCAGTATGATCATGATCATAAGTCGTCTTCGGATTTTGTAAGAAGAAATAAAAAAAATAATGAGAAAACTTTTACTACATTCACCGTTCGTTCGTTCGTTCGTTTGTTTGTTGTGTGCGAGTGAGTGTGAGTGTGAGTGTGAGTGTAAAAGCATCAAGTAAAAAGGGTCTCTCAACCAAAAATGGTTAAAAAATCTCATCAATTTTGCCATTTTCGTAAAACTATAATGATGTGAAATACTTGTGGAATATGTAGATGAATTTATAGGTATATTTTTTTCTTTCCCATTAACCCAACATTTCGGAAAGCATTTACAGATTAAAGCAACATAAATACTCAACACTATCCACTTCATAGGTTACCTAGAGAGAGTCTAGTAGACAATTCACTTTTGATTTTTAATGAAACAACATTTCAGCATTAATAAATCATTCTTTCCCAAATCCTTATAAATCTCTCTTTGAGCAAACTGATCTTCTTTTTACAAACTGCAGGGTTTTTTTTCTGATCATTTTTTTTTTGTTTTCTTATGAAAATGCTGGTTGCTGTTTCGGAAAGAGGAGGTTAGGAAGGGAGGTCTTTGAGTGGCAAAACGCCTACAAGAAAAGTAGTGTAACAAGTTCAACTTATAAATTCTGTTTTGGTTCAAAAAGAAAGTGAAGACATAAACCTTGATTTTAACGATCATATACAATTGCTTGTTGTAGTTGTTGGCATTATGACAAAATTCAAGAAAATAACAAGACAGACAATTGCTCAGAAAATAGTAGTGAGAGCATATGGGGGTCAAATAAATGAATTACTTCTTTATAATAATGGGAATATTTTTTTTGTTTTTGGTCTTTTTATGCCTCTATTTCAAGTGCCAATCATTTAGCGAATGAATTATTTTGAAATATAATTGTTTGACTAAACCAAGTCAGTCATAAAGAGAAAACGAACTTGGGAATGAGTTTATTCGTGCTGTAATTTCAAGCTTTAGAACTCAAATAAACTATAAGTAAAAATAATTTAAACGTTTAAAAATGCATCCAAATTAGTTTCAAATGAAGGTTTTGAAAATCTCCAAATTTTTTACAATTAAGAAGCATTAAAAATGCTTTTAACATGTACCTCTTAAAGCGGTTAGAGTCACACATAACTGAACTCTTCAAAAGAATTATAACTGAGGCTCTTGAAACACCTCAATCTTAATATAATCACAGATTATTTATAGATAATTCCATTAGCTTCAAACCTACTTCAAACTTGCTTCGAACATTCATTTTCGTTCAGACTTCAAACATAAATGATTCAAACTTATTTTATTCGTGTATTTTTAGAGAAGTTTGGTATAATTTTTAACCAATATTTTTATATCGCAGATTAATTCGAAGATTATATTGGCTCAAACTAAAAACTTTCTCAATTTCTATCAAACTAACAACAATTCCAGATCTTAATTGAGCTTAAGGAACTTCAATTGGAGCTATTTGGAAACCTCGATCTTAATTATGTTTTAGAGATAATTTTATAAGCATCAAACATAACTCAAAATTATTTTTAACTTGGATGTCGAACATTACTCAGACTTACTTCGAATTTAGATAGCGATTCAAGATATTGAATAGTTTTAAACGAGAGCAGTTCTTTAAGAGTTTATTTTATTACCGTCAAACATATAAATAATTTTATAGATCTTATGAGTCCCAATTTTAACATTTTCAAATAATTGATATATACTTCGAGAAGTGTTCAAGATTTCCAACATGAATCCAACATGCCTCGAACTCAAACATTGATTCTGCTAAAGCTCAGATGAGTTTTTTTTAGTTTGAATTGCATTTAATCGATCTTATTTCAACAACATCAAACAAACTTGAACTCATTTATAAATTTACACCCTTAAAGAACATTTTAAAGCTTCTAACTTGCTTCAAAGTTATTTCATTCATACCTAGAATTTTTGAAAATTTTGAAGTCACAGATTTTTAATTGCAAAATTCACTTTAAACCTTAAATTTCAAAAAATTTTAAACCACTGGCTTTTGAAAAGCCTCTAATTTTTACACCTAGAATAAGTTTCAATCATCGTCTTTTTGAAATTCAAACTCATTTTTGAAACGCATCAAATAAACTTCAAACAAACTGCCATCAATGATCTTCTTAGAGCTGAGATTTAGACGAATGTTCTTTATAATTATCAAACATACGTCAAACAGGCTTGCACAGTTCAAATGATTCAAAAAATGACTTTTAATCCAACCGGATTTTTATCTTTCAATCAAACGCCTTTGAACCTTCGAACTTATTTGAAAAAATAATATTTTTTCTTCCTTTAAAATTTAAACCGAAAAATAACATGCACAAGTCTTTGTTGTTTTATAGAAATCCAATATGTTTCAATAGCGGAAGTTTTAACACCATCAAACTTGTTTGAAATTAAAATTGAAGAATTTATTTGCAAAGCAAAAAAGAAAACTTATTTTTAGAAGACTCAAACTTATTTTCATAGTCGATTCTTGAGCAGTATAAATTTGTTGTAATCAAGGACTATTATATACTTTGAAATTTTCTTTACCCATTGATCTTTGAGCGGTACAAACTTGCTTCAAACAAGGTTCGTAGGCTTCAACTTTTTTCAATTTCCGAAATTTTAAAAAAAAATTAAATTTCTTGCAATTGTGGAAATTTTAACACTTCAAACTTCTTCCAACTAAAAATTTTTCTGTGCCAAAAAACCTTTTTCAGAAGTCGCAAACTTCCAGCAATCATATCTCAAGTTCACCTCAATCCCTGATTCTTTGTACAGCTTCCAGTTTGTTGCAAATTTAAATATCTACATATTATGCTTAAAAGTTTTGAAATTTCTCGACTCGCGGATCTCGGTATGAACATAATTATACTTTAATCGGTCTTCAAACTTTCTTCAAACTCAAAAAACAAAATATCTTTTACAATTTTATGATCGAAGTTTAATTTTCTTCTTAATTTTCCAGTTTCTTTTAACGTTTTATTTTTTTCTTTTATTCTTTCTTCAACTCGTTATAATTTTAATGACTTTTTAACTAAATGCTAATGATCCTTAACATTATGTTATGGATCTTTTGGTTAACGGCCAACTACTATTTGTTCGATGCCATACAAACATTTTAATTCCTTTATAATTATCCACTCGTCTCAGAAAGCGATACATTGGATTCTCTTGTTTTTTTTTGTGGTAAAATGATCTTTAATGTTGTATTTAAATTGTAATTCCCACCACAAAAGTCTTTGGGTTGTTTTTTTTTTCTACACAACAATTTCTTAATAGTAAAACTGATAAGTAACAAATTATGGTCTCTTGGCTGGTTGTTTTGGTTTTCTCTTCTATCCTCCCCCCCTGACATGTTGCAGCATCAATTTCTTGCTTTATGCCACAAATATTCATAAAGAAAACATGCCGCCTTTAGCTGTTGGTTTAATACAAAAATCCATATTATTTTCTAAAAAATAATAAAAAACAGACAGACATTCGTTTATAGAGATGCTGTGATGGTTAGTTTGTATGAATGGATAGATGGACCCAATACATGTCTTTGCTTTTCAATACATTTTGGGCCATAAACAAAATCTTGTCAATGGTTAGTTTTTTTCTTCTTCTCTGATTTTAAACGTGTTGCATTACAAATTTTTTCCCATTTATTTGTTGTTGTTGTTGTTGTTGTTGTTTTCTTTCTTCAGTCATTTTAATGGCTTAAGGTCATTAGTAGCAAAAATCCCTCGAACCAGTTTTGTATTGAGACAAGATTTACTTAAATTTCGTTTTTCAATTTTTCTTTTGTAAAATT
Organism: Cochliomyia hominivorax; assembly: GCA_004302925.2. Lineage (NCBI taxonomy): Eukaryota > Metazoa > Arthropoda > Insecta > Diptera > Calliphoridae > Cochliomyia > Cochliomyia hominivorax. The sequence continues at coordinate 95,970,713 of PYHX02000158.1, read as the reverse complement.
GTGGTCTTTGAATATTATTTTTCTTTTTGTTTGTTTGGTCTGGTCCGTCCTCTTTGTTAACATTTTTATGTCATGTTAAACATTAAATAATGACACTTAATGTTATCGTTTCAAATTCCTTTCTCCCCAAAATTTATTTTTTCGTAATTTTTGTGTGATGATGATGACGGTGATGGTGATCGAAGGTGTTAAACTGTTTAACATAAAATTTTGGAGGTTATGGAAGTTTAATTGTTGAGGGGTTACAGGATTAATCTTGAAGTTAAATGTTCAATTTAAAAGCTATAAATAACTTTAATTACACAAATAAAACTTTCTCTTAAGAAAATGAAGGATAAAAGGGAAATAGAAATTAATAAAGGCGTAATATTATGCCATCCAAATACGATACAGAGATTTGGAAGGAAATGTACCTTGAGGAAGTACATAAAGGCAAAAATCTTCCCTATGGATGCTTGATTTCAATCTCTCTTCGAGACCTTCTAAAACGTTACACGTTCAAGTTTAGAGTTATCATTAGTCTCTTCCTAATGGAATGATCAATCCATGACAATCTTGATTTTCTTGAACTAAGCACCATCTTTTGCATAGACAATTGTTAAGGAAAACTAATATTTTCACAAGTATTAAGTTCCAAGTTTTTTAGAATATGAAGTAGACTTTTGTACTTCTTTATGGAAACTCAATTTCAATCTCTCTTCACCGAAAGAGCATGGCATTTACATCCAGCGATATCGGTAGTCTACCTGTAGGATTGAAATGATCAATCCAAAATCATTTTGATTTTAAATTTTTCAAAGACATTTGAGTAGAAAACGTTTTATGAAATCTAGAATTTTTAACATACGTTGAGTTCCAAGTTTCGCAATCATATGAAAGACAAATTTTCTATTCCTGTTGGAAGTTTATCGATCATAAAAACAGGAAATCTCATATTAATTAGTTTTCCAAATGTTTAAAAATATATTTCTCAGTGCATTTGACTGACATCTTTATACAATTTACACAGCCAAAAATCAGAATACATTGCTACTATTCCTTCACTTAGCCTCTTGTCTAGTCCTTATTCTTTATTAAATAAAAATAAAGCACGAACATGAAGCTGTCACATAACACTCTTTGTTTCAACTTTATCGGATGGTGTTAAGCAAAACGATTTTTTCACGTGTTGAGATTTTGTACTTATTCCGATTCCAATTATACTTTAGCCAAGTACCAGGAATATTCGGCATTTCAAGTCATTTTTGAAATTTCCAGTTTTTTCAAACTTTTTCATTCTATTTCCTCACGTTCCCCCCTAAATATGGGTCACAAACTAGTATTCCAGATAGCAGAGGCATGACCCATTATCATATTTGTACTACTATGAATTCGCATTAAGTTTTAAACTTCTTTTGAAATAAATCTCTGAATTTAAAATTTAGTACTTATGGGAGAGTGGAAAAAGAGTGGCATTCCTCCGTTAGATCTCTAAAAATGGAAAATATCAAAAGCAGCATCTTATGAGTAGCAGAGTATAGTAATGTCTTCTAACATCAGCATCTCATATAGAGGTATTTGACTGTTTTTTTGTACTGCTGAATGGAAGAAGTCATGAGTTATATTTTGTCTTAAGTTAATTACATCATTCGTTAGTAAACCCCTCACCCCCCAGGTTCTATTAGGTGAATAGAATGTAAGCATTTAGTTCCTTAAATAATTTCTTTTATTTCGTGTGGTATAATTTTTTCCAAGTTTTTATTCGTGAATTTTTTATTGAGAACAAAGTTTTGATGTTTCATTTTGAGATGAAGTAAATATTTGATTCCTTGTGCTTCACAATATGATTTCTTGTAATTCATATCCAAAATCGTTTTAATTTTTCCATAGTTTTCATGAATTTGTTATTGAGAAGAAGGATGTTCTTCTCTATTTTATATTATAATCCCAAAGATTTATTCAATAGAAAAGGACGTTAAAATTTAGTTCTTTACAAAATTGTTATTCACGAGATGATTTCTTATATTTTATGTTCCGAACTTCGTAATTTTTTTCCCCAGATTTTCATGATTTTTTTTAATATTTGTTTAGAGATGAAGTTCCAAGTAAATATTTAGTTCCTCGCAGAAATGTGCATTACAATTTGGAAAGAATTTTTATTGAGAATAAAAATGTTTGCCTGAAATTAATGACGAAAGTTACATCATACATTTTCCAAAATTTGGTTAAGTCTCCCAGATTCCTTAAGAATCTGCTTTGCAATTTAATTTATTTTCCTAATTTTATTGAGAATAACAATTTATTGCTGAAATGAAGTTTGAAGTTTTATAAGACGTATTTCGATTTTTAAATTATCTATTTCCAAATAAGTTTCTTCTGCCCTTTCCCCTAAAAGTTAGTGAGCTACCTTTCTGGGGTTTTAATAAATTCCTGATCAATTAACCTATTGACTGAAACTTAGTCCCACGCATTCAACTTTAAAAATATTCATCTAGACTTTTCCCAATCAGATATTTATTTCTAAAGATTTGTCTGGTATTGATTAATTTGTCTGATTATAGTTGATCCCTTTGTCGGGTGACTATTCTAAACTAATCATCTATTCTAATATGATTATTTAATGAATTCTATAAAATCTAATCTAAAATAGATTTTTCTTATCAAAATTTATCAGTCTAGTCATTTGTTATCTTAAATGTCGGATGAATTAACCTTTTTCACCCCAGTTCTCTATTGTTCTGTAAAGCAATTAAGTCATATTGTCTTCTATACGTTTTTGTTTAAAGAATAGAGAAAAAGAAAAGTAAATAATTTTTAATTTATTAATATTTATTTCATAAGAATTTTCTATCTAAGAAAATCTTTATTCAAATGATAATTTTTCAGTCTAAAAAAAATTATGCATAAATTGTTGAAAACTTGAAAATGTAAACCCCTGCAGCAGGAGACAAGATAATAATTTACCTTTCAAACACTAAACACTTACTCTCTCAGGGTGGTCTTTTATGTAAGAAATAAAATCACCAGACATTTTTACAAAATCAAAACTACCTTGATGAAAGGTTTAAGACAACAAGTGTTTTCACACGCACTTCACGCACTCCGACAGACAAAGGAATATGGAGAAACAATGACGTTCTAAATCCAGTTTAGAAGCAGAAAACCAGACGAAAATAATTCAAATTTTTTATTTGTCTTCAGATATTCTATGGTTGTTGGGTAAAGGAGTTCATTTGGTTAGACAAATAGGGCTTCTTAAAGTTTTATTCTTATGTTTAAGGAATTTTAAGTAGTTTTGGTTTTTTTTGGAATTCCATGAAAAAGGAAAGGTCATGGCTTTTTGAAATATGTTAATGGAAAATTTATTTCACTGCTGTTTTTCATAAATTAAAAATTAAGCGTCAAATTTTAATTTCCCATGAATTGAGGTTAAATTGAAGTTTAAAATTTATTTGTTTTTTTTTCTTTGGATCTTCATATTGTAATTTAAACTCTTTTTTATATTTTCCTCTTATTTACACGCATTTCAAATTGCGTCCATTCACTTATGGTCTTTCAAATTTTTTTCTTTTAAGTTGGTCCATTGTAAAAAGTCTTAAAAGTAGCCAAGATAATTTAAGAGCCAGTAGAAGATGAAGATGGAAGAAAAAGATTGTAATAATAAAATCATATAATTTGCATAGAAAATTATGTGCAATCAAGAAAATGTCTATCAAAATTTATAAACAAAGTGTTGGAAAACTAACAACTGACTGCAGTGCAAAGAGCAGAAATCTTAATATGATGAAAAACTAATTTTTTAATAGCAAATGAAATACGAGCTAAATGAAGCTTCCTTATGTGGATGAGATGGTAATCCAAATAAAAGACTTGAAAATTTGGAATTCCAGGGAACTAAGAAGCTGAGCTGGAACTAAACTAAGAACTGAAGTATAAATAAACTATAACTGAAATAGAACTGAACTATAACAGAACTAGAAACAAAACTGGAAATTAAATTAAGACTCATTTGGGAACTCAACTTGCAAATTAAATGGAACTGAACTTCGAACTAAGGACTTAACTGGAAATTCAGTTAGGAACTGAACTAAGAAAATAACTAGAAATTGAACTGGAAGGTGAAGTAGGAACTTAACTACAAAATGAACCAATAAGTTAACGAATATGAATTAGGAACAAACTAGAAACTGAACTACGAATTGTACTGGAAGTTTATATAGAAACTAAATTTGGAAAATAATTAAAACCTTAACGAGGTACTTAACTAAGAACTACACAAGGATCTCAGCTAGAAACTGAACTGTAAACTCAACTTGGAACTAAATTAGTAACTGAACCTTAAAAGAAACTTAATTAAGAACTGAACTATGAAATTAAATAATATGAACCGGGAGAAGAACTAGAAATAGAACTTTCTACTTAAATAGGAACTAAACTAGAAAGTTAACTAAGAACAGAACTAGAAACTTTACTAAAGAGAATCTTACTCGGATCTAAAGAAGGAATGTTCAGTTTTTTAGTTCAATTTCTAGTTAAATTCTTGATAACCTTCCTATCAAGAATAAGACTAGAAATTGAACGAAAAACTGAACTATGGACAAAACTTGGAAGTTTATTAAGAACCACACGCAAACATTCCTTCTACAGATCCAAGTGAGATCAATGAGCACTTTCAGAATTTTTCTTAATTTTATTGTCTTTAGGGTCTCTGTATTCCTTCCCATTTTCAAACATTTATAAAACATTAAATTACTTTAAAAGTTAAACCGACCATTTAAGTACACTCATATGTTAATGTCTGTCTTTATATAATGAAAAGATTCCTAACCTTTTGAGAGTTTAACTCTATGATTATAAATTTTGAAATGAAGTTTAAAAATTCCCAAATACTTTGTAATGAAATTAAATTATCTTGAAAACATCATTAATAAGATTACAAGAAATGAACGGAAATAATTCATACCACTTAATGAGATTGAAGTTTTATTTAAAGTTTTGTGTTTAATTAAAAGCATATAATTTAAGAGATAAAGATATGAATAAACTAAGAGAAGATTAAACGAAGAGAAGAGGCATGCTTTCCCTGTACTGCACTAGAACTGAATTAAAACTGAACTAGAATTGAACTAGAACTGAACTACAACAGAATTAGGTCTAAACTAAATCTGAACTTGAACTAAACTTGGAACTAAATAAGAACTGAACTAGAACTAAATAAGAACTGAACCTAAACTTAACTAATACAGAACTAAAAGTGAACTAGAACTGAACTAGAACTAAATAAGAACTGAACTAGAACTGAACTTAAACTGAACTAATACAGAACTAGAACTGAATAACAACTGAACTAGAACTAAATAAGAGCACTAGAAGAACTAAGAGAACTAGAACTGAACTAGAACTAAATAAGAACTGAACTAGAACTAATAAGAACTGAACTAGAACTGAACTTAAGCTGAACTAATACAGAACTAGAACTGAATAACAACTGAACTAGAACTAAATAAGAGCTGAACTAGAACTGAACTAGAACTAAATAAGAACTGAACTAGAACTAAATAAGAACTGAACTAGAACTAACTAGAACTGAACCAGAACTGAACTACAACTGCACTAGAACAAGAACTAAATTAGGTCTAAACTAAATCTGAACTTGAACTGAACTAGGAACTAAAGTAGTTTCCCTTCTATTTTTATTCTGTTATTCCACATCGTATTTACAACTTTTAGCCTCCAGTGATCATAATTTCTTTTAGCATTAAATCATGTTTAATAATTGACTTTAGCGTAAAATAAGAGACATTTTATATAATGAAATATATTATGGTTATTAACTGAATTATTACACTAAAGATTCTTCATTTATCCAAAAGGAAAAGAACGAAGAGTATTTCTCTTCGTTTTTTTTTCAAGATTTAATTAAAATGTTATCAAGACTTCTCCCCTTCTTATACAATAACAAAGAACTTAAAAATTTTGTTGAAAAAAATGAATTATTTTTAACTTTAATAGCAGATTTCATAATAATTATGTTAATTTAAAGCTAAAAATTTATGGCGTCTCCTTAGAGACATAATTAATTCATTTTATAGGAAAAAAACTATTGATCTGAATAAAATAGAAATTAATAAAAAATAATGTCAATATAAAATTTATGTTGAAAAGGGTTTTGGAGAACTATTTAGACTAAAATCTAACCTAAAATTTCTTTTCTCTTTCTCTCTCATTTCTTTAATAATTCACTTCCTCTTTTTTTTTCATCAACATTCCTTTAATTTGAGGTTCTTGATCTGACAACTCAATTGTTATAAGTTGTCATTCAAAAATGCCAACAACAAAGAGCGTGGTATCTACAAAATAACAACTACATTTTATGCTTCATTCTATTTTAGAGTCAAATGAAACGTTTCATTTGCCTCTTGCACTCTATTGTGGCTCTTCTACCGCTGTAAACAATTTAACCCACTTAAATATGCAAGACATGTGCCTGCATTTAAAAGTCAATTGCCTCATAATGACTATTCAACTGTATAAGTAAGACTACCACAATAAAGCAACAAAAAAACAAAAATATCCAAAGAAAATAAGATAGTAAAACTATTAACTATAAACTATTTTAAATAAATGACGTGAGGAAGGAAGGAAATCTAGGGAGGGCCTTGCTTTCCTTCCTTAAAGTCTAAATGAGTCTCCCAAGAAGATTCTCAAGATATGTCCTTCAAAGGGATTTAAATAAAGACCGGTTTTGGGTAGCATGCTTACTTCTTACAGATCTAGTATCTTCTCACACTTCCAGGTATTGACGCAGAATAAAACTTAAACGATTCTTTCTGTTCTTCATTAAGACAAATCTGGCCAATTTACGATCATAAGTAATTGAACGCCAGTTGGCACGAAATGAACTAGAATTTTACGAGGAATTGAACTACAAAACTGTCCCAAAATTGAGTTAAAAGTTAACTTGGCAGTTAACTTGGAACTAAACTAGAACAGAATAAAACTAAAATATAACTGGAACTGAACCAGGAAACGAGCTAAGACATGAACCGAACTAAAACAGGATTAGAACTGAACCAGAACTGAACTGGAATTAATGCTAACTAATTGAGAACTGAAGAACAGAACTAGATTCTGATCTATAATCCAAATTTGTATCGGAACCAGAAACTGAGCCAGAATATGAACTAGAATCTGAGCTAAAACTGAACTAAAACTGAACAAGAAATGAGGTAGAACTGAACTAAAATTGAACTAGATCTGAATAACAATTGGAACTTGTATCTAAACAAGAATCTGGAACTGGAACTGAACTAGAACTGATTAAGAAAGGAACTAGAACTGAACTCGAATTGAACTAGATCTAAATTATAATCGAAACATATAACAAAACTAGAATCTGAATATTTATAGAATTCGTATTTGACCTTGAATCTAAACCATAATTTGCACCATAATCTACTGGAATCTAAACTAGAATTTGAATGAGAATCTCAACTGGAATTGAAACTAGAATCTGCCATAGAATCTGTATCAGTACTGAACTAGAACATGAACGAAAACAGTTCGAGAACTAATCGAGAAATGGTGAGGAACTGCTCGAGAACAAAACTGGAACTGAAGTGGAATTTCCTTTTTATGATCTTAGATAAAATTTCCCAAAGTCTTTTAACTGTACCTGATCCCCTTACAGCTTTGTTTTAAAGGCCCTGAAATAGTGTTCAGTGCTTCCAGATGCTTTTTTCCTTCCAACTGCTTCACTTATTATAGTTGGTGTTAAGAAATTGTGGAAAGTCTTTTATGTGGTTGTTGTTTTGTAGTTGTCTTATTATTACCAACACAACAAAAACGACTATAAGAAGAGTAATCAAACAGTGAACATAATTGACAACCCACTCAATTTTTACGAAAACATGTAAGCATGCGCAATATACATTTGCAAATACTTAATATGTTTTTGTTGGACTAAGTATGTAGATTGAATTGTTGAAGAATTGTTTTAAATTGTTGCAAAATGAAATACAGGGTGTTGTAGGGAAGAGTGGAAAAGGCTTTCCCAAAAGACAGTAATCGAAGCTAATGAAATAGATCTGTAATGGATGACTTATTGTCTAAATACCTCCTGCATTTGAAGGCCAATAAGAATCGCAAAACTCAGGATTCTTACAAGAGAAGCGATTAGGAAAAGATTGATCAACATATTGATCACACGTAGTGGGTTTGAATTTAGTTTCATTTCTTAAAAAAAAAACACCACTTAGTGAAGAATACTTCATCACCAAATGATCTTTAAGATGTAAAAATTTGTTCCCCTTTTTTGGAAAAAAATGTGTTACCAGTTACAAGGATGGATGATTGGAAGAAAATCTTAGTTAACACAATTTCTAAAAATGTAAAGAAAAATTCCATATTCAAACCTGATTTAGATTAATAAGTTTTTTTTCACTTTTTGGAAATGATTAATTTAACAACATAAATCAAGTTTAAGATTTTTTCCACTCCAAACAATTCAATGGTTAAATCAAAATATTTGATTATATTTTCTAATAATGTTTGGAAAGTGTCTGTCAATATCAATTACATAATATTAAGCTTGTAAAAAATTAATAAAACTAAACACAGTTTGTTTTTGTTTTTTTTTTTCGTCGATTTAAACTAAGAAATTTAATAAGAAAGAAAAAAATAAATATGAAAAAGTAAACCTGTTGATGTGATAGATCATCAGTATAGAAATAACAGAGAAAAGAAACATGTTTAAGACTTCAGGGGTTCCTGCTTTGCTATGATTACAACAAACATAAATATGTTTATATAGAAAAAGAGAGAAAAATAAAACTGTAGGAAAAATGTGTTTAAATCAGTTGAAAAAAGATTAAAATTTTATTTTGTTTAATAATTATAGTCATTTAAACCGTTATTAAATAATTGTTACTTTTAAATGGTGTTTGGAAGTATTTTTTTTTTTTGTTTTATTTTTAATAAATATGAATCTGAGGTGTTGCCCGAACATCAACACAATTTTAAATTTAATGAGAGAATAATAAAAATTGTTATTAAATAATTTTAGATTAAAGTTAGAGATAAGAAAAAATCAATAAATATACAATTTCGGACTAGAACTGAACAAGAACTGAATTAGAACTGAACTAGAACTGAACTACAAATGATCTAGAACTAATAGAATTGAACTATAATCTGAACTGGAATCTGTAGTAGAACTGAACTAAACAAGAACTGAACTAAACAAGAACTGAACGAGAACATAACTTGAGTCTGAACAAGTACTGAACTAGAACTGAATCAGAACTGAACTACAACTGAACTAGAACTTAACTAGAACCGAACTAGAACTAAAGTTCAACTCAACTAGAATTTGAACTAAAAACTGAACTAAAACTGAATTGAAATTGAACTAGAACTGCACCAGAACTGAACTAGAACTGAACTACAAATGATCTAGAAGTAAAAGAAAATTTAACTAGAACTGAATTACAACTAAAATAGAATTGAACTATAATCTGAACTGGAATCTGTAGTAGAACTGAATTAAACAAGAACTGAACGAGAAGAGCACTTGAGTCTGAACTAGAACTGAACTAGAACTGAATCAGAACTGAATCAGAACTGAACTACAACTGAACTTGAACTGAACTAGAACCGAACTAGAACTAAAATTCAACTCAACTAGAATTTGAACTAAAAACTGAACTAAAACTGAATTGAAATTGAACTAGAACTAAACTGGAACTGAACCACAAATGATCTAGAATTGAAAGAAAATGAAGTAAAACTAATTTAGAACTGAACTACAACTGAAATAGAATTTAACTATAATCTGAACTGGAATCTGTAATAGAACTGAACGTAAACTAGAACTGAACGTAAATAGAACTTGAATCTGAATTAGAAACTAAACTAGAATCTGAACAAGAACTGAACTCTAAACTAAACTTCACTTGAACTGAACTTAAATTCAACTTAAACTAATTTAAAACTCCACTAGAATTGAACTACAACTGGACATCTAGAACTGAACTAGAACTAAATTAGAACTGAACTACAACTGAAGTTGAATTGAACTATAATCTGTACTGGAATCTGTAGTAAAACTGAACTAAACTAGAACTGAACGTGAACAGAACTTGAATCTGAACTTGAAACTAAACTAGAAACTGAAGTAGAATCTTAAAAAGAACTAAACTAGAACTGAACAAGAACAGAACTTGAATTTAAACTTAAACTTAAGGAGAACTAACTGAGGACTAAACTTGAAATGAACTAAATTTTTTAACTTTTATGAAATTATTGAAAATTATATCGTTTTCATTTCGAATTATATCATTTTAAATAAGTCTCTGTGGTAATTGAGAAATCGGCTTCACTAAGAGATTTATTTTTAAAATTTAGAAAACTTATTTTAGTGAAGCAAATTTAAAGATTTTTCAATTATTGATAGTGAAAATTGTGATTTTTTTTAATTAATCCATTTGTATGTTCATATCTTTGGTACTTAATGGGTTCAAGGGTAAAATATGGTTACCAAATGATTGCTTAAATTATTGTCTATAACTTTTTAAATTAATGAGAGTACAGTTAAATCGATGAATTTTCGAAATATTGCGATCTCTTATGGAAAAAAGTCATACAAGAAGCTTTTAACACTTAATGGGTTAATAATATCAAATATTTTATATATTTAGAACTTTAGGAACTTTCTAATAATATCAATATTGTCACCTTATATTTACTATGAAATGAGAAAAGTAGATCGAAATTTCAGTTCTCAATATCTTGAAAATTATCATAGAGCTTAACAAAAAATTTCTTCTTCATTTTATGTTCTGTAAGTAGGACTTTTATAATATTTTAATTTTTTTATTTAAATTCAATGGTTCAAGGATCTTGAATTAAGCCTAAATAATAAATTTTAACTTACTTTGTTTAGTTTTCCTTAAAGATTCCTGGGACATCATGTAGATTCGAATGGCATAAAATTTTTAATCTCCTTCATTTAAAACTATCTTTTTAGATTTTCATATTTTTATTAATTTTGATTTTTTCTTATTTTAATTATTGAAATTTATTTTATTAAAATTCATTAATAATTTCTTTCATTAATTTATTTATTTTGAATTATTTAACACTGATTATTGAGGGCATCATTCCCTTTTACTAACAGACATTGAAAAATGTAAATAAACAAACAAAATCAATCATGTTCGTCTGCAGTTTAAATTGTAACACACAAACAATTGTTTTGTTGCTTTTTAATTGAATAAGTTATAAAAAACAACAGCAACAACAACAAAGTCTTTTCTCAAGATTTTTTTCAAAGATTTTTTTTTTGCACTTTCTTCACACTTTTTTAAAGTAAATTAAGTAAATTTATTAGTTATACTTATTAGTTTTAATATGTTCCATCTAACATTTAGTAGTCTTGTCCAAAAAAGTCTCTACTCCTCCAAATGGCCGGCCATTTATTGCCTCTAAAAGTTCATTTGCTTCTTATTTAATTTTAAACACACGTTCAGATTGTAATACTCTTTTAATTTAATATATTGTTTATTATTTAATCAATAATTAAATTTAATTCACTTCCTCTTTTATTAACAATTTAATATTTAATCTCTTCAATCTAAAACATACGAACACATGAAAATTTTCTTATTAACTAAAGAAAACAATAAAAAAACCATGTTGCCCAACAAACTTTTCCCTAAAAACATCTTATTTCAAGAACAAAACTGAGATTCTAACAGCTTAAATACAAAAATAAACGCTTAAAACCATTTAAAATGTTATTCATGTGACATTACTGTTGCTTAACATCATAAAATTTGTTATTGTTTTTGTTAACATAATGGAAGCAAGAGAATAATAACAACAAGAGCATTAACTAACCTTTCACAATGTGTATGTGTGTTTTGTTGTTATAATTTAGAATTTGTAAACAAAACAAATGCTGCTTCTTGGTTTTTATTCAAAGAAAAGAATTTTTATGAAGAAATTTTAGGACTTTTGAGAAGAAATCAAATTTATTAAAAAATTATAAATTAAATTTAAGAAATAATTTATGAAATTTGTAATCAAAGAGTTAAACTATAAATTGTATTAAAGAAATTAAGGAAAAAGTTTTTAAAAAGTGTTTAAAATTAAGGAAAACTTTGGAAACTTTCGAGAGATCTTTTGGAGATTTAATAAAAATTAATATAATTTTAAAAGTTTTTAATTCATGTTTTTTATAATAAAACAAATTAAAATCCTTGTTTTCTGGGTAATAAAAATTATATACAAAATTCCTTATAACGCTTTTAATTTTCAAGATATCAGGGTTTGAATTTAAGATATAAAATGAAGTTATGTGCTTTTATATAACTTAGATATAAACAATATGGGTATCGTTAGAAAGCTCTCGAGGACGGCTTTTCTAAGAAGTTCAAAATGTTTTTATTTCCATAATCCATTCAGTTGTAAAATGTCTTTTCATAATTTTTTGCCATGATTTGTTTAACAAAACTGTCGATATCTCTAAAATAATCTATATAATTATATTTTAGTTTATACTGAAACTGCTAAAAAACACTTCAAACTTTCATTTGATATCCATATCTCATTAACTAACCCATTAAATATCAAAGATATTTTACTTACAAAATACATTTTTAGAATACTTCTTTATTATATGTGACACTTATAGAGATGGAACTACACCTGCATGGCCTATCGAAAAAATTGAAATGCTATAACCTTCTCTGTAAAATGTACTAACTATATTTCGAATTTCATTTAAATCAGTTCACTTATTTAAAATTAAATTATCTATTTTTAAACAATTGAAGTTAGTTTCAAATAACGGCCTATTACATGGATTCTAATAAACCGATATCACTGATTTTAAACGATAACGATAACAGGATAATAGTAAATGATTTGGTTAAATTTCACATTATTCTTATTATTAATTTAGACGTTATTGGCACAACTGAGACAACATTTTCAAAATGAAAGGTTTGCTTTAAATATCGGTCTATAACTTGCTTTCTTTTAAACCGATTTTGCTGACATTTATGGCCTATATGTGGAACTTAATAATATAAAATAAATAATCTATTGAGGCCATTATTTTTGTTTGGACGTTAGAAACCCAATAAAAGAATTACATACAGGTTTATTCAAAATATGATTTATTAGGACTCTTGCGGGAATTAGCGATAAATTTTGAACCATATAAAACTCTTTATTAAATTACAAGCCATGATCCAAATTTAAAGACATAAAATTAAATTCTTTACCAAGAATCGATTATTTTATTATATTTTTATATTAAACATTTTTGAGGTTGCTACAGATATCGATCTATAACTTGACATACAGCTAAACCGAGATGGCTAATTTTAGAGGACAATACATGTAGGTTCATAACTAAACATCGGGGTAAACTTCACTGATCTCCATTCATTAGTTTAAGATTTTGAGAGCCAATAACATAAAGAAAGACTCAAGTTAAATGATTACGATTTGCTTCCAGAATATTAATACTTAAGGGGGTCTAAAATTTATATTTATGATCGAGACTATAAAAAATAACTACCTCAACTTGGCTTCTTCAAAATTTCTTTTAATTTTAATACTTTAAACTCCTTTAAAGCTCTTCTCTCTTAAACTTGAGATGAATTATATTTTTAATTAAAAAATCTTTAAATAAACGATTTTTTTTCAGATTCATATTCCCCCCCAGTTTTACAATTTCGTTACACTAAATAATAATTATAATTATAAATAACCTACAAAACCAAATCCTTAATAACCTTAAAAATAATAATAATGCGAACAATAAATGGGTGTAACTATTTTGATACCTTGAATTAAAAATTTGCAAAAAAAAATAATAATCAAACTTCAATACCGTCAGCAAAGCAATGGGGGAGGTCCCTTAATGTATTACAAGATCATCTTCGTGGTTAAACTTCAATAAATATTTTTTTCGTTACTCTTTGTGGCTGAAGACTTTATGCAGCTTAAAAAAAATTCATTACAACTGAATGAAATTACTCCTGTTATTACAAGGAGCTTTATTTTCTTATTATTATGAAATGTTTTTGTTGCCTTAAGAAACAAGATCATGATCACTATCGATGAGATAACAACTGTCACAAATTTAAATAGAGAAAAGATTAACTTTGCAAGAGTTGGAAGATCACAAGAAAAAAATCTTCCATCAAGATGACAAATGACAAGAATTTAAGGAGACAAATAGGAGAAAACATTACGGCAGACAAATGTAGTTTAATGTGAAAAGATCGGTGATCTCTAGAGACTTTAAAAGACATTTGAGTTAAATTCAAAAGCTTAAATTTCTCTTTATCTGAAAAATGCCATTAAATCCTGTTTAGTCTTAAATTAACCTATAATTTCATAGGATTTAAATCATAATCATACTCACGATCTTTGACCTTTATCTTTGCTTAAAAAACTATGTGACAAAAGATTAAAGTAGAGTTTCAAATTAGTCTTTATAGATAATTATAAACGATCTCTATAGAATCTAAAAAGCATATAATTATTGTTCTAAATTATATACGATCACTGATATTTGTAACATTATAAAAATCTTTACAAATTCTTAACTTTTAGACTTTCAAATTTGTTTTTATCTTTCGTTGGATTTTTCATATTCTTAGAGTCTAAGTAGACTCTTCCTAATCATTCGACGCGATCGCTAATATTTATGAAAACTAAATAATATGAAGATCATTAAAATTTAACTTAATTAAAGCCATTATCGATCGCTTTAGAAACTGATTTTTTTGTTACAAGATCAGTGATCTTAACATTGACTTTATAAAGAGATAAAGTTTAAAATTAATTAATTACAAATTACGTAGGATCGTATAACTTTACCAAATTCTCATTGGTGAGATCACATTTTTTTAAGAGTTAAAAAACTAACTTAAATTAAAGTTCTTAAAACATTCGCTTAAGATTGTAAATCTTTACAATTAATCTTAACTGTGATCGTACTTTTTAAATGAAGACCATAACGGACTTTTATATTTTCCTAAATTGTTAACGATCATTATTCTTTTCGGAAACTCAATAACTGGTAAAATTGATCTTTTTTGTAGCATTTTTATATTAAAGCAAATTACATACGATCATCATTGATCTTAACTTTGATATGATCATATTTCTTTATGAAGTAATAAAATAATTTAATTTAAAAGTTGACAGTTTAAAATTGTTCAGAGAGTTTTAAAACAATTCATCTTAGATCTCTCTAAAGATCTCATTCATTTTATTCTAAATTATACACGATCGTTGATTTTAGCTTTAATGAGATCATATATCTTCGCTGAGTTCGATTGAAAATTGAAAATCTTGTAGTAACATGCGATCGTGTATGTAGATCCTAACAAAATTTAATTATTGATCTTAATTTCATAACAAATTTGTATTGATCCAAATAAAACGTGATCAATGATCTTTGGAAAGTTTAAATATAAAAAGATTTTATCATGGATCTTTAATAAGTCTTTAAATTTAAATAAAAACCCATATGATCTTAATAAAATTTCAGTATATACGATCGCATTTTTTTAAATGTGATCATAAAATTCGTATTAGCGATCATATCGTACATGATCCAAATAGGAGACTTTCATAGATCTTTTAAAGTAAATGTGATCATAAATTTTCATTGAGTTTGAACATGATTTTGATAAGAAATCTTGACACTAAATCAAATTTCCGGCGATCGTTCCGGTGGAAATAATGATCCTAAATTGATTTGATCATCTATTTCAAGTTTAGTTGAAAAGTCTGTAACATGATCATGATCCAAATAAGAGATGATCGTAGATCGTTTTATGTATATTTCATCTTAGATCTTTATAGAGTTTTTGTTTTGATATGAACCTTTGACAATGATTCAAATTTGCTGCGATCGTTTATCTTTTAAATTGTTAAAAATTTAGCGATCGCACAGTTGTCTCAAAAAGGTTCTTTTTGAAAATAATTCTATAACTTTGGAACTACTGAATATTTTTCGATGAAATTTCACATGAATATTCTTCAGGTGTATTCCAATTGATTTGAAGAAGGACATGTACCTTGGGTATTCTAGGGTCTGCGAGTGGATCTCCAATGAATTTTATTAAAAAAAAAAAAAAAAAAAAAAAAAACGCGAAAATTTTTATTTGATTGGAAGAAATCATTTAAACAGTCTTCATAAATTTCTTTAAAAAATACCCTTACATTTTATAGTTTAAGAGATATTTAGACCAAAGTAAGTTCTACACAAAATTTTATATGACTTTTTTTTATTGTGAAGTAGAAATTGAGAAAAATTCATGTTTAGCAAATCCTCGTTTTTAGGGAGAATACTTTCCTTTCGGAATTTTGTTTCTTTTCAGTTATATCTCCAAATGTTAGCTATTTACTTAAAGAATCTGTAATGACCTAAACCCCTTATAACTGTAGAATGACCAATTTTTTGAAAAAAGTTAAATTTTTCAAAATAGTTTTGCCCGTATAGGAATTTCGGGTATTTTGGAATGCAAAAGTGGGAATTTTTTTATAGTCCTACATTAAGGAGAAGTTTTTCAATATTATATATAAATTTCATAACAAAATCTCTATTTTTTTAGATTTTATTTAAGATCAAATATTAACAATCTTTTTACAAAAATGTTGCAGAAATAAAAAATTTTAATAATTTGAAAAATTTATTAAAGAAATTTAGTTCTAATACTTTTCTAGTTACACATTATTAATTTTCAAGTAATTACCTTTCCAACAAGGCTAAATACTTATATAAATGTTTTAGTTGATCCTTTGAAAATTCACTGAAACTTAACTGCCTCTCAAAAAATGTGTACATTTTTTTAAAGAAATTTCCACATGTTTATAAACAATGTTGTGCAACTTTTTAACCGTTAGTCATTGCAGAGGATTTTTTTCAAGTGTTTTGGAGGAGTATAAGTTTCTATCTCCTTTTGGTGGCCCAAGGAATAATACCATTTCCGGGAGCGCGGTAATAATATAAAAGGGGTGATCTTTGCCACTTGGCTCTGAGAGGATAGAAGCCAGTGGGAATATGTTCTTCTGCTAATTAACTAAAAATCCTCTCATGGATTTTCGTAAGAAATTTTATTGAGAAATATTTAGTCGTTTTAAAGTTCTGGAATTATTTCCAAAAAATATCATTTTGAGATTAAAAAACTAATAAAAGAGGTGACATTTTCCTCCCGCACCGAAAGTTTCAGCCACCACTTGAAGTATGTTTTTCTCTCAGTTCAATGTTCTTCTCCCAATCAAGAATGTCCTCGTGAAATTTCTTTAAAAAATATTCATTGATTCCAAAGTTATATCTGGATCTGGGCCCATGTTTCTCGATTTTCTGTTCCAAAGGAGGGGTCCTTGAATCCTTTGTTAAAATCTTAAGTTCCTCTATAGTATTCACCAGTTATAAAACAGTTAAAACCCCGAGCAACGGTAAAAGAATATCGCTATGCGATGCCTTAACATTAACGCAAATCGAAGGCGATCAAATGAAATACAGCCAGACCGCCTTTAAGAGATACCGATGACTGACTCTGAGATTATTTTTAGTAACATTTTTTATTTTTTAATAATTTCGCCTTAAAAAATTGTTTACCTCCCATTTCGCCCATAAAGGAAGCCAAAAAGCCAGACCTGAAAATATACATTTTCTCAACATTGTTTAGATTCTTATCAAAATTTTTCCCCATGTGAACTTAACAAATTGTCTTGTTTGTTAAAATAAAACAGTGTATTCGCCAAAAAAGTAGTGATAAAAAAGAGAAACGAATTGACTGTGAATTTCTCAGGCATAATTTACATAATTTACTTTGGCATATTATTAGCCGTGTATACACTTCGGCGAACAAGCAGTCAAATGCAAAGGCAAAAAAATAACTAACACTTGGTCTTCACCAAAAAAAAGAGCGCCAAAACCAGAATTATTTTCATTTCACCATAAATTGTATTTCAGTCCCAGATTAGCGGTTCTAAGTTAAGAAATTTTACAACAAACGAGTCTTTTTCTCAAAAATTGCCTGCTTTCTCAATATATTTTCTTTATGGTAAATGTTGTTGTTGTTGCTGTTCCTTTTTTTTGGTTATCGTTAGAAGTAACTCCTTCTTCAGATATCACTACAACAACATCACCTTCTGTTTATGGTAATTGTAACATGATCAGTTATTTTTTTTACCCTCCACCAACACAAGAGGTGAAGAAGGTATATTAATTTTGTCATTATGTGTGAAACGCTAAGAAGGAATCATCTCAGACCCTATAATGTATATATATTCTTAAATGAAATCAAAATCTGAGTCGATTTTGCCATGTCCGTCTGTGTGGGGTTGACACGCTCACATCGTTCACAATAATTGACAGAGCTCAATGAAATTTGGAATGAGTATTTGCTATAGTCCTGAGATATTTTCTAGTTAAAACTAGCAAAATCGGTTCAGTATATTTAAAGATATAGACCGATATCTGAGGTAACCTCTAAGTACAAGGTTCAGTAGAGAAAAATGTTATAGACAAAAATATAATAAATTGTATGACTCATTAAGTGTGTCCGTGTTGTTCTAGCCTTTACCCGTAGCGCTTTGCTGCACTAACGTTCTCCTCAATCCAGGAACTCGAAAAAAATTTCACAAAAATATTTTATGTAATAGACATTTTTCCAAATGCCCCTGGTTCTGCCCGTTCTAAAATTTTATTTAATATTTGCACTACATGGGAACTACCTCTTCCCTTGATCCTAATCGTTCTACATTTTGTCCAGTAAAACTATTTAGAATCAGATTTTACAACATTCGCTGTTATAGTTGTTTAGATATTCAATAATCATTATTTCCTTTGTATGGGGGCATCACACCATCTGGTCCTATCCATCCTACACTTTGTCCAGTAAAAATGATTCCTGAGAAAGTAATTGGAACCAATTCGAATACTCCCGCTTTTACAGTTCTTTACATATTCGATAATCAAAATTGTTCTTTGTATGGGAGACACCTCTCCCCCTGATCCCATCCGTCCCATATTTTGTCCAGTAAAAGACTTATTTTTTCTTTGTATGGAGGCTACCTCTCCCCCTGATCCTATCCGTCAATCATATTCGAAAATTCAATGTTTAATATTTGCCTTGTATGAAGGCCACCTTCTCCCGTTATCTTATTCGCCCCACATTTTGTCTAGTGAAACAGTTCCATGAAAAAGTTATTGGGACCAAATGAGAAAATTCTCGAGGAAGTGGTTCTATAGATATATTTGATTATCAATATTTTCTTTCTATGGGAGTTACCTCTCCCCCTTGAACCTATCCGTTCTTCATTTTGTCTAGTGAAACAGTTCCTTTATAAAGTGGATGAGACCAAATTTGAGAATTATCGAGAAAGTGGTTCTATAGATATTCGATAATCAATATTTGCTTTGTGTGGTGTTACCTGTCCCCCTGGTCCTATCGAAATTTTTTATAGACTATATTATTTCGGTAATATTGGGATCATTCTGCGAAAATTTCACACAAATCGGTTCAGTAGTTTAGCTCTCTTTAAGTCGCAAACAAACACATATATATAGATACGTTTGTGTGAGTGCTTGTGTGAGTGTGTATATACGAAACATATAGTATTAACTTCACAAGCATTTATGGTGGAGGGTATTGACAATTCGGCATAGCTGAATATAATATTCTTACATGATTTCGTTAGTTTTATTTTCGACTCCAAAAAAAAAAAAAAACAAAAAACAATTCAATGTCTAGAGTTCTTTTCTTCGGTTGGTTGGTGATAAGTCTGGTCAAAATATATGCAAAACCAACCACCAACAAATACTCCAACAAAAAAAAAAGAACACAACAAAAATTACATAAAAAGTGATTCTTGTTTTCTTATTTCTTTTTCTGTTTACAGATAATTGACATTTTGACTCACTACTTGTGGTTACGGTTGATTTTGTTTTTCGTCTTTAAAACTTCGAGTATAAAAAAAAGAAAAAAAAACTTGTGGCTGCTGTAACTCAGAATAGAAAATTTGCATAAACTTTTTAAATTGGCTTCAATGTTTATTGATGTTTTTCACTACAATTTAAAATGCTTGTTTAACGCCGCAGAGCTGCTGCTGCTGCTGCGGCTGCGACTGCTGACACTGATGTTTTGTTAAGTTTTGTATTGTTAACTTCACATGCTGGTTTGCATTATTTAGATTTTGATGTTTACAGATCAAAAATTGACAGTTAATCCTGGTGGAAACAAACAAAACAAAACAAAACAATAACATGATGGATGTTTTTTGCAAAATATATTTATGGTTTTATGTGGGAGTGAATTTTTCACATTCATCTATGGAAAATAAAGGTCAAAGAGAGCGCGAGAGTGTATGGGATCATATTGATCATAAGAACATTTAGGTAAAAAAAAACTAAAGATGCCATAATTTTGATAAGAAATAATTGGAATATAAAACAAGTTAGGGTCGGCCAATTCCGACTTTTGAATGTTCTACACCACATTGTTGCTTATAAATGGTAGTTATCAAAATGAACGATCCTCGTGCAGTATATTATTATGCTACTAATATTTATGTAAGATTTGTGCATTTTTCTGGGTTGGACTGGTTGGGATCCTTTTAACTTTTGTACATTAACTTTTGCTTATGTTTATTCCAGTTTGACCAATTATAATTACAATACCAACATATATGTGTGAGATTTAAGCCCCTCAAAATGAAATTGGAATGAGGAATTGTATGGGACCTATGAGAAGCAATGGACCGACTCTCGCATAATTTGTCATAACAATTTTGAATATCATTAGAACTATTTTTGTCAAATTTTATGAGCTTAAATACTTACTTCGGAAGGACATTTTATGAGAGATATCGGAAATATTGGATTGAACATGACCAATTTCAATAGGCTTCGTATTTAAACGAAATAATATGACCCGAATTTCATAAAAATATCTAAAAACGATTTGTAGAGTATTTACAGTGTTAACATGGACGGGCGAATGGACATCGTTTAATCGACTTAAAAAATAATTCTGAGTCGGATGGTATTCTTTAAAGTGGTCGCAGTAATATTTTTTTGCCTTTTGCACAGACACCAAATACCCAAATCAACTAAGGTGATTTCTTAATAAAATTGTAAATGATGATCTTCAATGGTTTAAATAATTGATTAAATAATAATCTTCTTTTTTTGTGAGGATCATCAACAAAAGATCTTAATAAAGGCTTCATAATAGTGTCTTCAAAGCTCTCTCTCTTTTTGGTGATCGCAAGAGGACTTTCGTCAATGCCAATTCGATCTTTATACAGACTTTATGAATAGTTTCCACAATCAGATAAGATCACCTTTTTAGAACTTGATCTAAACTAATTGAAGTCAGTTGCTTCTACTTTTTCATAACTTTTTTTAATTTATGATCATTAAGAAGATTTTACATGTGGTTAAGATCACTTTTTTAGAAAATTTTAATGATCGCCAATAGTTGATCTCGAAGTCATTATAAATAGTTTCTTTAAACAGACAAGATCACTTTTTTGAGACTTTTTCTGATGATCTTAACAACTGTTAAACATTTTATTTTATTTTATTTTATTTTATTTTATTTTATTTTATTTCATTTTATTTTATTTAAAAAATTCCTAGTATGTCTCATCAATGATCTGCAAGTCCATAAAAAAGTATTTTTTTAAAGGTTTCTTTGTTTTCAAGGAGAAAACACATTAGCGAACACTGATCTTTATTGCTCTGCAAAGTTTTAATTTTTCTCTTTAAGCAAATGCTGGAATATTTTTTTCTCTTTAAGAAAAAGAGAAAAATTTTCAAATTTTCCCTAAAGACACATTTGCAAAACGGACATTTTTATTAGCGGAAATTAAAATTCTACAAAAATAACTTCATCTTTCCGAAGAAAACTTTATATATTTTTAAAAATTTTTAATATTTTTCAAAGAAAACCGGTTTTTTTCTTTTAAAAAATATTAGTTTTTTAAAAGTATTAATTTTAATACTTATTAAATACTTAATTCCCATTTCCTTTAATTCAAAATAACGTTTTAACATTTTCTTTTACAGTTTGAGATTAACTCCATTACATTCCAAACAATAAACCGCCTTAAAATAGGCAACAGTTAATTTTCTTGTGTATCAAAAAATCTCCTACGCATTATGCGTAGGTTACCAGATCAATTACTTTACAAATATTGAAAATCATTTGAAAACGCGCAAGTGTTTTTTGTTCTAAAGCAGAAATGTTGTACTAAAACTGACAATTAGAATCACAAAAAGTACTAAGGGAAAATTAGTTCTAAAATTATTATTTCTCTAAATTAACATTTTCTTTTTTAAATCTTTAATAAAATTAGGATTTTCTACAAAAATAAGGAATTTATTTTGCAAAATTCAAACTTTGTACTAAACTTTCTTTCTACTAAAATAAAAATTTTTAGTAAAATGTAAATTTTTACGAAATTGAAATTTCGTACTTAAATTTTAATAAAAATAGATTTAATTCTTTATTAAAAAATGTTATTTACTGAAATTTTTAATAAATTGAATTATGTACTAAAATTTAAATTTCGTACTAAAATATATATTTTCTCATAAAATTTAAATTTTGTACTAAAGTTAAAATTTTGTAAAAAAAAAAATATTTTTTTACTAAAAATAAATTTAAATTTTATAAAAAATCAGATTTTGTACTGAAATTAAAATGTAATACTCAATTTAAATTTTGTACTAAAACATAAATTTTTATGAAATTTATATTTTGTACTAAAGTTTTAATGATTACAAATCTAATTCTGTATTAGAATTTGAAAATTTCGTACATTTAAATTTTATACTAAAAAATTTAAATTTTGTACTAAAATTTAAATTTTGTACTAAAAATTAAAATTTTGTATCAAAATTTCGATTTGTACCAAAATTTGATTTTTGTTACTAAAATTATAATTTTGTAGTAAACCTGAAGTTATGTACTAAAATTTTCAATAAATTTAAAATTTTCACTTATATTTATATTTTGTACTAAAATATAAATTTTGTACTAAAATATAAATTTTGTACTAAAATATAAATTTTGTACTTAAATATAAATTTTGTACTAAAATTATAATTTTACAACGAAATTAAAATTTTTTACTCAAATTTAGAATTTGTACTTAACTTCTGTATCAAAATGTTGTATTAACACTAATGTTTTGTACTAAAATTATTTAAATTTGTTTTTAAACGTAGATTTTGTACTAAAATTAAAATTTTCAACTAAAATTAAAATTTTCAACTAAAAATAAAACTTTTTATCATAATTTAGATTTTGTACTAAATTAAAAATTTAAACTAAAATTAAAATTTTGTATCAAAATTTAGTTTTATACTAAAATTTTAATTTTGTACTAAAATTTCAATTTTGTACTAAAATTTCAATTTTGTACTAAAATTTCAATTTTGTACTAAAATTAAAATTTTGTACTAAAATTTCAGTTTTGTACTAAAATTTAGATTTTGTACTAAAATTAAAATTTTCAACTAAAATTAAAATTTTCAACTTAAATTAAAACTTTAAACTAAAATTAAAATTTTGTATCAAAATTTAATTTTGTACTAAAATTAAAATTTTGTACTAAAATTTCAGTTTTGTACTAAAATTTAGATTTTGTACTAAAATTAAAATTTTCAACTAAAATTAAAATTTTCAACTTAAATTAAAACTTTAAACTAAAATTAAAATTTTGTATCAAAATTTAATTTTGTACTAAAATTTCAATTTTGTACTAAAATTAATATATGGTAACATATTGGATCAAATTTGTGAGTTTTATAATCCTATAATTTAAGATAGTTAGGGAAATAGATGCGGAGAATATCAAGCTTTTAACAATTTTCCAGGAAAGGGCCCTATATGGTAGCCAAAGGGAAATATGGACCGATATTGGTCAAATTAATAATAGATATTCAGGACACTTAGAAAAGTGATTGTGGCGAAAAGAATAAGTCTCAATCAGATTTATAAATTCAAAACCATTTTCCGGGCAGGGGCCTCATATGGGAGCAATAGCAAAATATGGACCAATGTTGATGAAATTATTAACATATATCGAAGACAACTAGAATAATGACAGCTCCGAATTTCAATAGAATTGATTCATAATAATGAGTTTTATAAGCATAAATCCAAATTCTAGAAAGGGGCCTAATAGGGATGTTAGGGAAATAAAATGGTCCCAGCACAATAAGGTTTTGTTCTGTCTGTCTGTTAGAAACATTTTCCGAAATAGTTAAATCGACTCAAACTTTGATATGATGCAAGAATATATATACTTTGAGGTCTGAGATAATTCCTTCTTGGCGTTACAAATGGAATGACACAGTTAATGTATCCTTGTTACCATTTGTGGTGGTGGAAGGTTTAGAAATCATTTTTCTCCAGATTTTAAGCGTTTTCATATTTTTAAACCTCTGGCAACTCTATTGTTGTTTTTCCTTTTAAAATCTCTCAGCTGTTTTGTTGGTAAACAAAGCATTCCAAACTGTTCTTTAAATTCCCCCCAAAAAAATAACCAAAACAGCTGTTGATTTAATAACATTCTCTGTTGTTGTTATTGTTTTCTGCCGAACTCACGCTCTCTCAGTTTATTCTAAAGAAAAAGAGCTGCTTCAAACTAAAAACTCATTTGAAATAATAAAAATACCTTCAGTAGTTTCGTGTCGGTGAGACTAAACGGTACAATTTTGGGGGAAAAAAGAAAGAAAAATAATTTGAATACAAAAACAACAAGAAAAAAGGAAAAGAGCAGCAGCAGAATTAATAAAAGAATTTAATTATTAAAACAGGAAAAATTAAATAAAAAAGTTTTGGATTGAAAATAAAAAAACACAAAAAGAGAAAAATAAAAGTTAAAGAGAGAAAAAAAGAAATAAAAAAGTGACAAATAAAAGTTAAAAGAATTAAACAACAAAAATTATAACAAAAAAATAGTAAATTGTGTGTATTGGCTTCCATTGAAATAATTACAAAAAAGTAGCAACAACAACAACAACTACAATAACAAGTAAGAACGTAAGAGCCCGACTATCAAATACCCTACACCACATTATTGCTTGAAAATGTTAGTTACAAACAATTTTCTTCGAACAAAATTCTTCACTGTCCTCCACCACAAATGCGTGTGAAGTAAATATTTTATGTTACGTACATACACACTCACGCATACACTCACAGACGTATACAACACATATACAGATTTTCTTTAAAAAGCGACACAGGAACTCTTTGTGAGTCATAAAATGTGTTATATATTTGACTATAACTTTTTTGCTACTGAACCGATTTCGAAATTCGTTCAAATCTGTCGATTTATAATTGCCAGTTTTAGGAAAGTTCTTCTCTTAGATATCGGTCAATATCTTTTAATATTTAAATAGAAAACTTTTCAGGACTTCAGGAAATACTGAGGCCAAATTTCATTGAGCTCTGCCAATTGTTGTGAATGTAAGCGTGCCAAAAATAGACAGATGGACAAAGCTAAATCGACTCAGATTTTAATTTGATGTACGAATATATACACACTAGCAGACCAGGCAAACTTCGTTATGCTAAACAAAAAATATATGCGATACCCCTCCGAACTCCAGTAAAATCCTTTTCTCCAGTAAAACGGGAGCAAATTTGAAGACTCTCACTGTTATAGTTCTTTAGATATTCGATAATCAATATTTGTTATGTATGTGGTTACCCTTCCCCCTGTTCCTATCGGAACCTTTTGTAGTCAGGTGTTTTGGAATTATTCTGTGAAAATTTCATCAAATTTAGGTCACCCGTTTTAGAGTCTATACGTCACATACATGCATACATACATACATTTGCGTTACACACAAAATGACAAAGTTTACATACCCTCTTCACCAATTGTTGTAATGGGGGGTATACCTCGTATGGAGGGGACCCTCGTATAATTTGATTCTCTGATTGATTCTCAAGTATGAGGTACCTATTAAAAGAATTTCTGAGGGAACCGTAGCGGTTGATTATATTGCTGCTTCAAGAATTTATGGACCGACCCTCATATAATTTTGCACATCGATTTTTGTTTACATATAACCTAATTTGACTATTAATACAATACCAACATATAAGTGAGACTTATGCCCTCCAAAGTGATATTTGTTAGGGGGCTTGTATGGATCCTCGCATAATTTTGGCAAATTTTTAGTTTAAGAATAAAAAATTAAGAATAAAATTATTTTATATTTAAGATTTTTACGAGTTTAAAATCTCATTAGGGGAGAACATTTGTATGGGAGTTACCTGAAATATTGATCCAAACAAGGCTAATTTCAATAGGGCCAAAATATGCACCATGTGTCCTCAAGATATCTGAAAAAATTGCGATCTGTAGAGTGCTCACAATGTTTATATGGACAGTCGGACGGAATGAAGGAGATCGTCAGAAAGTGATTCTGAATCGAACGGTATAATTAACTTTTTTATATTACAAACCATCTACGGTGGTGTAGGGTATAATAAAATAATAGTTGTAGCAGCAGCAGCAGCAGCAACAACAACAACAACATTACTAAATCATTGAGAACCCACATTTGCAGCTGTGGAAAATATCTAAAAATGCCTCTTTTGTTTTTTGTTTGTTTTAGAAAGAGAGAAATAAAATTAAAAATAAAAAAAATAATTAAAAAATTAATAAACAAATAAAACGTGAATTAAACAAAATAAAAATAATAAACGTGAATAATTTCCAATTTGCGTGAGTTCTGCTGTTAAACAATAAATAAAAAGCGTTAATCATGGATTCGGTCAGTGCTAATTATGATGAATTACAACATAATGAAGTCACAGCGATTCCTCAATATGGTTTAAAGCTTAAATTTGATCATGTTTGGCCAGAGAAACGTAATCAGAATTTAAGACCTTCGATTAAGCAAACTTTACCTTTGGTTCCACTGGCATGCAGGTAAGCAAAAAGAGAGAGTGTATAAAGGAGAGAGGCATGGGAGAGGAGAGAAGGAATCTAACAAATGTAATTAAAAGTTTTTATAGTTTTTTTGTTTATTTAAGTTTAATAATAATAAAGATAAATAAACGTAACTGAAGGTTGGGATTTTTGAGTTAACAGAAAATGCATTTTTTACATCGTGACTCGACTCCAACAAAAACAACAACAACTGTTAAAGCAGTTGTTGTTTAATTTGCACTTTAAATGGAAATAAAGTTTTTGTTAATGAAAACAACTGTTTTCCGGGAACCTAAATGAAGAATGATAACGATTGGAGTTTTTTTAAGTAAAAATGAAAATTTAACAAAAAAATTTTTGCATTTTAACAAAAATTTTATTAAATAATAATAAAAATAAAAATAATAATTATAATTATAATAATAATAATAATAATAATAATAATAATAATAATAATAATAATAATAATAATAATAATAATAAATATAAAAAATAAACAAAAATTCAATTTTGAATTTTGTTTTTAATTTAATTTTAATAAAAATGAAAATTAAAAAAAATTGAATTTTAAAATTTTAATAAAAAAATTTAATTTTAACAAAAACTTTAAATTTTAAAATAAGATTAAAATTTAAACAAAAAATGAATTTTGAAAATTTTAATAAAAAAAATTTTTTTGACAAAAAATTTACATTTTGGGAGAAAAAAATTTAAATTTTTAAATAAAATTGAAAATTTTAACAAAAAAATTAATAATAATAAATAATATAAAATAAACATAAAATTCAATTTTGTTTTTAATTTAATTTTAATAAAAAATTAATTTTAAAAACAAAATTTTAATTTTATCAAAAAATTTAATTTAAAAAATTTTATTAAAAAAATAAATTTTAACAAAAAATTTAAATTTTTAAATTTTATTATTATTATTATTATTTTTTTTTTTTTTTTTTTTGAAAATTAAAAAAAAAAATTACAAAATTTTTACAAAAAATTAATTTTTAAAATAATAATAATAATAATAATAATAATAATAATAATAATAATAATAATAAATTATATAAAAATAAACAAAAAATCAATTTGATTTTTTATTTTCATTTTAATAAACATTTAAATTTTAAAAACAAAATTTAAATTTTTAACAAAAAATTGAAATTTGAAAATTTAAAAAAAAATTGAATTGAAAATTAAAATTTTCAATTTTAAAAATAAAATTGAAATTTTAACAAAAAAATTGAATTCAAATTTTAAATGAAAAATTAAAATTTTATTAAAAAATTAGAATTATGAGGAAAATTGAAATTTTATTTAAATTTTAATAAAATGGAAATTAAAAAAATATTTTGAAATAAAACTAAAATTTTCTACAAAATTTAAAAAAAATGAAAACTAAAAAATGAAATTAAAACAAAAATAAAAAATTTTAACAAAAAAACTCAAATTTTAATAAAATTTAAAAACGTTTTATTAAAAATTGAAATTTTAATAAGAATTCCAATTTTTAAATTTTTAAAACACTCAACAAATAATGGTCCACATGATGTGCTTCCAACACATCCAGCTTGGGTACGAAAAGTTAAAGCTAATACAGGTTTAAAAACATACAAGGCAAAAAAAGTTCCAGACAGGAACAGAGCACGGAAATTGAAGTTTTTAAAAAAATATGATGGAAACATATCGTCGACATATCGGCGACTTTTTCACAACTTCCTGGTGGACAATTTTTTCTTGATGATCGAGGGTCAAATTTTCCACAAAAAGTTCTCGATAAGTCAAGCAGTATGCAGGTGCGACAAAATATCCATTAAGTAATGTTTATAAAGAAAAGCTGTTTCCATTCATAAGTCTTCGTAATATATCCACTTATTTTTTGGCCACTATATTTTGGCCCTTGAGTGGTACAAGAACAATAATGTGATACTTGTACCAAGGAAGGCATATACTCCAAACTGCCAGAAGCTAAGACCAATGGAGAGATGTTGGGCTCTTGTAAAAAGAGAATTTCATAGCACAAAAAAAGCGTTAATGGGAGGGTCTCCGAAAACGGTTCAAAATTTCATCACTAATAAATTTTTATTCAAAATACTAATTTTAAAGTTTTATATTTCTGGTATTTAGTGGGTTAAGGTTATAAAATATATGGCATACAGAAGCTTAAAGTCTAGTCTAAAAATTTTGATATTAATAAAATTATTGTTATATTGATTAATTTTTGAGATATTGCGATTTCTGTGGAAAAAGTTGAGGCAGAAAATTTTAATACTGACTTTTGTTTCCATATGGCGTAATCATATGCTACATTTTATATGTCATTGGAAAGGTGTTTCAAAAAAACTTTCAAACGATGTACATTTTGTTCATATATATTAAATATATGAATAATATGTATATTGTTCAAGTATCTATATTACAAAAATCATTCGACAGAGGAATCGTATCGTATTTTCGATTTCTCTCTAAACTCAATTTTAAATTTTCGGAAATTCATTTAAATTTTTCACAAAACTTTTGCGCTTTAAAAAAGAAGGAAACTTTCATTTGAAATCAACATGTATGTCGGTCTGCTTGTCTGTCTCTCTAATCCTATTATTGGATACAAGTTGCGTATAAATTTATAAAAATCTTTTCAACCACAAAAAAAAAAAAACACTTCATTTAAGATTAAAACAAAGTTTCCTTTTTCCCAAAATTCCCATCCACTTCCACTTCCCTCTCCTGGATCCTAAAACGAAGACAACATTTGAAATCTTGTTTAGTACACAACATATTTTTCCACTCATTTTATCCAACTGGTGACCCATTTTTCAAACGTACAACAACAATAACAAAAATACCAGCAACAAAGTAACATTAACAGTTATTTTTAAATTACAACTCATTTAACATGTTTCTACATGTTTCTTGTAGTTGTGTTGTTGTAGCCAAAAATAAAACTTTAACAAAATAACAAATAATAATGCTTTTTATCGGTTATGCCGATTCTACAAATCCCTCCAGTAGAAAAGCTTGCACATGCTCTCATAGATTATATACCAATATATAGCAGTTTTTCTTTAATATATCACAGGAATATTTAATGAGTCATAAAATGTGTTATATTTTATGGTTATAACTGAACCGATATTTTTGGAATGATAATGAAGTATAAATAACATAATATTATGGGCGAAATTCCATTCTAATTTCTCGCTTTAAAATGGAAAGTTCTTCACTTGAAACTTAGAGTTTGCCTCAGATATCGGTCTATAATTTTCAATATACTGAACCGATTTGATTGTTATAAAATAGGAAACTTTTCAGGACTAAAGAAATTTTTAGGCCAAATTTTATTGAGCGCTGAAAATTATTGTGAATGTGAGCATGCCAATAACAGACAGACCAGACGGACTTAGTTAAATCGATTCAGATATATAGAACATATATATCTTGTTTTACAAAACAGAATGATTAAGTTAATATACTTCTGGTGGTGGTGGAGGTTATAAAAACTTTTTCCTTTTATTCATTTTTTGTTGGGCTTTTGTTGTTGTTGTATTTAACTTAAATAAAAGGGAAATTTTATTTATTACAACAATAACAACAACAGCAACAACAAGAACAACAAAAAATACAAAAAATAAAATTCAATAAATAAACAAAAACCAACAACAATTTGTATATTAAATCTAACCTGCCATAATAATAAACTCACACATTCTCATCTTATTACACTTTTACTTATTCACACACACACACATTCAATCATTTGTTAAATGAATAAAGAGTGAGAGCGTAAAATAATTCACATACAAAAACAAAAAAGAAAGAAAGAAAAATCAATCCATAAGGAAAACTTCAAGAGAATGAAGGATGAATGAATTTGTAAACATAAAAATTTTGTAGCTTTTTGGACAAAAATAACAGTTATTTTTTTATTACAGCGAGAGAGAAAGAGAGCGATTGTCTTACATTTACATGCTTTCAAATATTTTGTTATGTTATTTGTTATTGTTACAATGAGTTCATTATTAAGGATGAAATAGAAATATGAGAATGTCTGGTTATAGAAAAGAATTTTGACGCCAGGAAAATTTGTTTTATTTTTATTTTTTTTTCTTTTCAAAAAAGAAAAAAAGAAAAATGTCGTCATCCTGACCATGTTTAATATGAAAACTTGTAAAAGAAACAAAATGAACAGGATGTAAAGAAATCAAGAGAGTGATGTCATTGAAATATAAAAAAAAGAACAACAAAAATCAAACATGAATTCAGACAGGACTTTTCAAGACTTTTAAAAGAGCTTTAAACTAGAATATAGACTAAACGATACTATAAAGATCATCCAGGACTGACTACAAAAAGTAGGACTGGAACTGGCCGATCATAAGACAGAGCCAGTTCTTATAAGTAGTCGCAGTAGCAGAGAAAAAAGAGTTATTAAGTTGGATCAAAGACTATTAAGTCAAGTAAGGGAATAAAAAACTAAGGAGTTATTCAAAACCCACATAGAGAAGGCTACTCTTAATGTTGTGTGGACCAAGACAAACCAAGCAGCTGATTTCATTTAGTGTTATTGTAAATTCTGTTGTACAAAGCAACAATTTGGACCAGTGATTTCGTTCAACTTAAAAAAAGTTGCTGCGAGTATGTTGTCTATTTAAAAAATCGTCATTGGAAGCTGTATGTTTATATCTGGACCTGCTCGCAAAAAGAAGAATATAGAATATCTACTGAAGCAGTTCTTACGAGACATGGAGTTATAGTAATTACCTTTACGACTACCCGTAACTGCCTCAACATGTTCT